>VICI01000644.1:0-33376 GCA_019593645.1 Akabosia matsudoensis
GGTTCCTTCCGGAGGCCCATAGTACCACTGTGCCAAGTTTGGTCCAAATCGGTCAACGTATGTGGCCTGTAGAGCACCCACAGACGGACAGACAGACGGACAGACAGACGGACAGACAAACTGATCGATATCATTACTTGCTGAGAAAGCTCAGCTTCGTAATAAACAGTCCAAGCTGGATTCTGTTCTGGATCAAAACAGAACCTATGATGTATTGGAATGCATTGTTAGATAATTCCAGGCATGTAGAATGATATCAACCTAAAGACCTGTTTGGTTGAACAGAGTCAAGAAGTAGCGAAAACGATTGAATATTTTTGAATTTTCAGGATATGGAGATTTTTTAAAAACATGTACCAGGACGTCATACTGATTAGACTCTGATTATTTGAAGATTTGAATTTTGACCTCAATTGCCCGTATCTTGTGTCATGTTCCACCGAGTTCCAATTCCAGCGATAAGAAATCTACGAATTATAAAGAATCGTTGAATCGTCGTTTAGTAATAGGATATTATAGTATTAAAGAATAGTATTAAAACCATTAGAGTGAAAAGTTGAAAGAGGGCTTGCTTTTTAATTAAAGTTAAGAAGCAGGAAGCACTTCGTCTGCTAAAATGTTTCTAAACAAAAAGTTGGAATCATAAACAGAAAGTTTAGGTTGTAAACAGTTGAGCCTGTTCTTAGTCATAATTTGGACAGGCTTGGTCAGATTGACGTGAAATTGTGACCCGAAGGTTCCAGAAGGTCCCACGTTTCACTCCCCCAGGCTTCATGATCACGTTGCCACGGTTTATTACTAGAGATTACTGCCTCATTATTTAGGGTGTGCAAACCGATTTACAGCTACAAAAGATGCAAAATAGAATAAATAGATTCATTGCTGTTCATAGTTACAATTCACAAATTGTATCGAAAGTTAAAATGCACAAAGATATGAAATTCATGTCTACGATATTGGGCAATATCAATGCGCTAACGGTCTCAGAACGACGTATTCTAGCAATTTTAAAATTTACGTGGAAGAAGAGAGGTAATATTGTATTTAGGGACATTAGAAGCCAAGCCAACTTTATTCCAAACGTCAGTGTGTTATGTTGCATGCAAGACATGGAATACATTTATACAAGAACTGAAAATAACAAATTTAAAAGATCTACGTTATGATTCGTTTGTTAGCGAATGCAAAACGTTAATTTTATTTAGTATAAATATTGATCGGTAGCGAATATCCTAGACCTAATGGTTTTGTTTGCGACCGGTACTAAAATTGGACCTCCTTTTCTTAATGGAAAATACAATTTAAACAGTCTGTTACTGTTAGTCAAACTGTCAAGGTGTTAGGGTATGCAGACCAGATTCTTGTTAAACTGATTGCTTGTAAACACACCATTCATTTGGAATAAAGTTACAAATACAAAAAAATACTAGAGATGAGATGAAGAATTCGAAAGGATGGCTGATTCATTAGATGATGCATCGTATCAATAAGAAAACCCTCCATAATTTTATTTCTTTGTGCCTTGAAACAACATATCATGCAACCTCCAAAATCAAAAGCGAAAGAATAATGATCCTACGTACAACGTATTGACCTAACTTATTTGGTATTTAAGTTTTTGGAAGAACTTATATGCTATCAGAATCATCCTGTTTATGAGAATGGTAGGAAACAGACAGATATCAATAATTGAACAGATGAATTGAATTTGCTTGAGAACCATACCATCCCACTACATCGTAATTAGTGACATATGATTAATTTCATAAGCAAGTTGGGATACTGACGGACTTGTTAGTCTTTATTCATTACGCATTTTGTTTATTTAAGTATATTTCTTTTATTTTAATAGTTGCTGGAGCTTCAGATTCACCAACAATTCTGGATGGACCGCGTGTCTATCACGTAGGTGCAACAATTCAGCTAACTTGTACAGGAAAAAAACCTTTGAATTGGACGGCAGAAATCGACGTGAGTGAAAGTCAATACACTTATTAAAACTGAACATCACCGCTTCTTCGTTTATTTCCTGATAATTACTTAAAATGTAATACTTTTGTGCTTCTTCGATAAAGGTACATACGAATCCTCTTGCAAAGATAACTCAATCGTATAATGCTAGCGCCGAGAACCCATATACGTCCATCCTAAAGATATTCAACGCATCAGTCTTTGATGCTGGCTTCTTTAACTGCGTCCATGAAAATGAGTCTTCAACTTCGGAAGAAAATGGAACAGCCTCTGTCCCCATCCAGGTCACAGGTAAAAGTCATGATTTGAGTGACTATTTAAGCCTAATTTTATCTAGGGGAGTATATTCAATAAGCTTTGGAATAGAGTAACTTAAAGGACATCCAGCAAAGTAGCTAATTACCTCTCTCGTTTTAACACATAATTTGTAATTATTATACAGAGTGAAATTAATATTACTTGCTTTGGGAAATAAGTCACCTTTGCCTAATAGTCATAATACTTCATTAATACATCCATACTTGAAACAATACTTGATGATAATATGACCTCTAACGATAATAGACGAAGATTCAATTTCGGCTGAGTTTTGAAGATACACTGGTACATGGTAGCGACATCAATAATTTAAAAACGTCTTTTGTTTTGGTAGAACATATACTGATTCCTGTGACTTACAACGTAACCACTGTTGAAAAAGGACTTGAGTTCCTCGTTCCGTGTGGAACATACTTGCCTGATGCAAATATATCCCTTATAGCTCAAGTAGAAAACAGATCAGTAAGCGACAAACACATGCAAAAACACAATTGGAAACACCTCATTTCAACTTATGACCCGACCAGAGAAGCTACCATTCAAGAATAACGTATTTTTCTTTGATGACACCAAAATATTTTAGATTGATTTAAGCAATTCAAATTACGACCGACTTAACGGACTCAAACTACATACATCAAGTTTAAAAGGTGGAGATGAGTGGTTCAAATGCACTGCCAAATTAGATGAGAAAGAAGAAAAACGCGTGTTCCATGTTTCAATTTTTGGTACACTTATGATACACACTTATTCTTTCTGTCCTATTCGTTGGTATCGTTTACAGTTTACGCTGGCTATCTGTAGTGATTGACTTTTCTTAGAGTGGAATTTCTATCTCACCTTTTCACTCTCACTTTCGCAATACAAAGTTAAACACACACACTACTCGTTTCATATAGAATCTCTTGCTAAGCCAGACCGGACTTTTCTTGTGCCAAGCCACTTTCACCACTTGTCAGTTTCACCCGCTAGCCGTGACAACGATCAGCAAAAATCACGCTATGACGCATTTCCTCCAACATTTACATACAGTATATTACTAAATTTGTTGTTCCTGTTGCTTTCACCACTGTAGCTACTTATTTGACACAATTTCAAAAAATTAATGGTCGGTGGGTCTTTCCTTACCCAGCTCCAACATCCGGGCGACTCATCAAGCCAAGAGTGTATATCCAGAATGGAGGATCGATTGGTGCTGGGAGTACATTCGAAGTAAGGTGTGAGTCGTCACAGACGAAAGGCTTGCTGTATGATTTACAAATTGTTGGGCCTCCCTCTATAGAGAACGAAAGAAAGAAGGTATAACGAATTGAAATATTAAGAGAACGTTTAGGAAAGCTGAAAATGTGAATTTTTACAGAATTCAACGAGGGTGAGTACTTCTGAAATTACGCAGAAGGTAGGTACGAACTCGGGTACCACGTTCGTCGTCAAGCTGACGGTACGTAAAGCCGAAAAGGGAGACTCGGGTCCTTATACTTGTAACGTGCAAAACTTGCATAAACGTGAAGAAACCAGGAGCGCATTGATTAATGTTAACATTTATGGTACAAGCTTGTTGAAATTAGACGTACTAGTACGCAAGATTTATGATGATGAAATATATCGAATGTTGTTATGCATTCTATCACCGTGACATGTTTCAGATTCGGGAGAGTCATTTTTGGACGTTGCTACAGCAATGGAAAATATATCTGTTCCAGCAAATGGAAACGCAAAATGGGTCATAAATATTACCAGCTTTCCCCTTGACCTTAACTATACCTGGCTAGACCAAACTGGAAAGGCAGTGGAGCTGCGCCAAAACATTGGGAAACACCAAATCTCAAAAAGCCAGATCGATGGAGAATACGAGCTAACTATTCAAACGGTGACGTTAGAGGATACAGGCTATCATCCATTTATCATTCGCTTACCTGGAACGAACCTTGAAAGAAAGTTGAATTTGTATCTAACTGTCAGAGGTAATCCGTTAGAATAATATTATTAGTTGGCAGTATCAATAACTATCGTTAACTGTTTTAATAGCTGCTCCCTCCGTTTCAATCAAGCCTTCAGGATCGCACGTCAATTGTAAATTTAACACTCTCTGTCAATTGAATTGCACCGTGAAAGCTTACCCGATCGCGAACATAACCTGGAAGCAGAAAAACTGTTCACTTTCTGGATCATGTGAATCCTTCTCAAACGTAAGTTTACAAATTCTTCAAAGCTCATGTCCACACGATTAGAGTCATAACGTAACATTTGTGTATTAGATAACTGGAGTCGGGACGGAGACCATTAAATATGAAAGTAGTTCGCTGATTGAATTCATCGCGAAAACACCAGATGTGTACCAATGTCATGGTAGAAATAAAATTAGGGGTGATATAGTCGAAACTCAAATTCGTATTGTTGGTAAGATACAGTATGTCCCTGAAATGCTCCAATGACATCAATTATTTTTTATGCTAACCCCTAAATACCAAATTGCTCTCTTCAGATGCTGATTTTGTGGGTAGTAAGGCTATTTCAGTCATTACGAAACCGGAGGAAGTGGTCGAAGGTGACGATGTGGAACTTATCTGCGCCATTTCGAAATTAGATAAGGAAAACGAGAATAAAAAAATATACTGGGCGAAACTAAGTGGAGAAATGACTGACTATGTCGAAGAAAGTAAGAATGCTTTTATAGTAATGACCTCGTTTCACACTGTCAACCAGCCACTCAGAACTGTACATTTTTTCAAGGTCGTACGAGAAAATCGGAAACAAAGTGGTCTAGAAGACTGAGCTATGAACTGAAAAATATCAGAAAAAATGATACCGGAAGTTACATGTGTACTACCAAAGACGGTCATCCTTTAAACTATACGAAACATTTGGACGTGCTGGGTAAAGAATTAGGTTTGAATGTTTAAAAATCTGAGGGGACTGTTTAATACATGAAAATACATAAAATTGATAGATTCAAAAGCTCCAATCTTTTTGGGAAACTTGAAAAATGCGTCAGAAGACCTGAAGTTAGGAGACGTAATGAATTTATCATGCAACTCTGAGGCTTTGCCAAGGCCTATCGTAACTTGGACATGGGTAAGTTAGTCGTAATGAAAGCTCTGAAAGATGAGCTATTATGGTCTTATTGGACGTCTGGGGTAAGACATCTTTTCACATTTTTAGGACGGGATGGATCGCGAAAAGTGGCCTGAAGATTTAAAATATGAATTGTCCCATGATGGTGGCAATTTGACTCTTAGGTTTGTCCCTAAACATGCGAGTGGTCGGTTTGCATGCCTTGCTTCTAACCGCCTGGGATCGGTATCAGCCTTTGTGGATATATCAGTGACAGGTATGCTGAATTTCCTTACCAAAACTGCTTGTGACTGTAAGATAAATTTTTTATCACATTACATTTTATTACTACAGGAGACATGGGCACTGGGCAATGGGCAATTGCCGTAATAGCTGTGCTCTTCATTGTCGTTGTCATTATCGGTTTGGTACTTTCCAAATATATGTATAAACAATGGGTACGTGAAAACAATCTTACTTAAATCATACACGGAATATATACAGTTCCTTCACAAAGCTTTCCGCAAATGTTTTCCAGAAATTGAAGAGGTGGCTAAAGAGTCTTCAGCACGAAGACTTTGCAACAGGTGCGCCTGAGGCTATTAATCCAGACCTTAGTGTGACAGACCAGGCTAACCTGTTACCATTTGACTCTAGATGGGAATTTCCTAAAGCTCGGCTAAAACTTGGTTTGATTAATTTACATATTCAAAAAGAAATCTTTGCTTAGAGGCGCAATATCCTATTCTTATTCCGACTTTGATAGGCATGCAACTTGGGTCTGGAGCGTTTGGACGAGTTGTCAAAGCTGAAGCGCTTGGAATACTTGATACGGAACCCCAAACGACCGTAGCCGTTAAAATGGTCAAGCCAAATGCAGATCAAACTCATTTTAAAGCGCTTATGTCAGAGCTGAAAATAATGGCGCATCTAGGCAAGCACGTCAATGTGGTCAACTTACTGGGAGCTTGTACCAAAAATCTGGCGAAAAGGAGTACGAACTGATTTTTAGATATCACAAGCGCAAACTAAACAAAATAGTTGTTCATGTTGACTTCTTTTCTAACTCATTAGAGGAACTATTTGTAATCGTTGAGTACTGCAAGTACGGAAGTTTGCTTAGTTACTTGCACCGGAATAAGGGAACGTTCATAAACCAACTGGACCACAGAGGGAACATCGATCCCAACTTGCATTTTCCCAGTGATCGCTTAGTTGAACATCCTCCAATGTAAGTTTTCTTGTAGACGCACCCTCTAAGCCTACATTCATTTGACTTAACTTTTTACGGTGATGGCGGTGACTAGAGCCTGATTATTTAGTAATGAAATTGTAATTTTGCTTGCTCATTTCATGATTGGGGATGCTGGTGTAAACTGGATTTTAATATTTAACAACGATTCACTTGGACGCAACGTGATGAACTTGACTACCAATTTGCTTGACAAACATTACTTGGCTTTTATATCCTCACTAAAATTGCATGCGTAAAACATCTTTGAACATGGGGTGCACATTTGATCTTTGTTCACATCTCACAAAAATCGTTACTCTGTATAACACATAAAAGAATCAAAAGGATCCAATATGCTACATTGACATTCACGGAAAATGGCTCTTCTAGTGAGCCGGTCGCCAACGGATACGTTGCCTTCGGTCAGGTCTCTGAGGTAGAAACTGGTACCGGTTGTCAGTCTGGACCCCACACAGATCCCGCTGGATATCTGACCCCGTCACGTAATAGCGCAGAACAATATGTTCCGGAGAGTCAACTTGAAAGCGTTTGTACAGGAGTAAGTTATTTGTCAAACGCCCAAACAACTTTGACGACTGACGGCGCAAGGTCATCAGTAGGGTCTCACTGGCAAGATCACTACAGAGGTGATTACAGACCTCTTGATGTGGAACCTATTAAAACAACCGATCTTCTTTGCTGGGCGTTTCAAATAGCTCGTGGAATGGAGTATCTTGCCTCCCGAAAGGTATGGCATCGACGCAATTTGTTTTTGGAAATACAGAAGAAACAAAAACCTGACGTATTATGATTTTCTCTGTGATAGGTTCTTCACGGTGATTTAGCTGCAAGGAACGTGCTTCTGGCAGAAGGGAATATTGTTAAAATCTGCGACTTCGGATTAGCCAAAGAAATGTACAAGGATTACAAGTACAAGAAGAAAAGTGAAGGAGGATTGTTGCCTGTAAAATGGATGGCGATAGAGTCCATCCTTTATGGAGTGTTTTCTACTCAGTCAGACTGCTGGTCCTTTGGAGTTGTCCTCTGGGAGCTGTTTACTTTGGGTAAAACGCCGTATCCAGGTACGCTTCATTACAAACTACGAAGTCATTATATTGGCATTTGCATTTTTGGCTAATAATGGAATATTATTAATTATGTGTTGCAATTGTGATGGAACTTTGAATGTGAACAGGCATGGATGCAAACGAGAGATTTTACGATCGGATCACGGAAGGATACAGAATGGAGAAACCCCCACATGCACCCTCATGCGTGTACGATATTATGATGGAATGTTGGGCAAAGGAGCCCACTCAGAGGCCCACCTTCACCGCACTAGTCGACAGAATTGGCGACATGATGGAAGAAGGGCTTCGAAATCACTACGTTGATCTCAACGCAGAGTATATGAAAATAAACCAAACCTACATGTCCGGAAGGCCTGACTACTTATCTTGCATGGGTCGTACTGAATTCAGTTCGGACAGTGCTCGACCGTCACCAGAACGGCAGTATCAAAACGTCACCGAAGATGTTGACGAATCTGGCTACCTGAAGCCCATTTTGACAACATCTGCACCAGCACCGTCTCCTAAGTCACACTACCCTCAGTATCAAAATATTAGTCATCCAGTTGGGGAGGCAACAGTTGTAGCAGTTAACAACGGATACCAGTACATTCCGGGTGCAACAGTCTCTGGAGGTGGGAATACTGGACAAAACCTTCACACAAATCAACTCTACGATACCCATGGGGGCTTGGTGCTGACAGAACGAAACCCTTCAGGGAGGGATGTCCATAATGATAGTCATGTTGGCATTCATGTGGGAAGAAATGGAATAAGTGGAATTGACAACATGAATTATACTTTATTGAATAAGTTCAATGATAAAATTGAACCAGCCAAATTAGCAAACCGTGAGAGTAGTACTAGTGAACATAATTCTAGACAACAGACGAGGAAAAAGAATGATAGCGGCGTCGGTTCAATAGATTCGTCACAGTTTGACCCCCAAAAGTACACCAATAGTAATAACGATGACTCTCCTAGTGTGCATCAAGATGAACAGTTCGGTCATTTGAAAGATTCAAATGGATACGTTATCCATCAAAAAATTGCATCTTTAGGTTGAATATTAATTTTTAAGTTGCCATCAGCTTGTAAAGATCACCGTAGTGTGTCAACCCCATTACCTCCTGAGTTTTACCAAAGATTCTTGTCATTCCGGAGCAGTGAAAAAAGTAAATTAAGAGTTTAAAGTCCAGTTGGACTTGCACGAATCAAATACACATGATACTTATTACAATTACTATTATTTTTATTTAGAAATGAAAACGCAATTTTTTAAAAAATTGTTGCGGCCGTTATTATAAAAGTACAAACTACCTATCAATGTTCCTTTTTAGGTACTTTCATTTCGAATATAATATTATGTTACAGCGTTGTTTTCATTAGTAAATATCAAGTTACCAGTCAACTGGATCCTTTCTATAGACTAAGTTTTAAGTTAGCCCCGTTCAAATCTTATGTTAATCATGCACAATTTTAATGACTCAACAATAAATCTTGCATTTAAGCATACTGATTTTGACTAGATTCACGACATGAATAACGAGACGACCGATGAAAATGTACGACACAAATATTTGTGAACAGTTTTTTACATTTTTATTTTTACATTCCCAAAATTTTAAATCCAAGCTATACTCAAACGAAAATATTCAATACTCACGTTTCATTGCTCTACTGATTTAACAATTTGCAATTCATAAGTTGAAAAATAACGACACATCTGAAGTACACAAGGCATTACAATACTTACTATAGATACTTACAAATACGAATACGCAATACTAGAGGAGATTGCAAATCGGCATTAGTTCACGACGGTTGTTCTCGTAAAGAGGTTCTGCAACGTTGAATCTGAATCGCTAAAATTCCATGAGATTCTGCTCATCAATAGTATCAGAGGAAAACAATTGCAACTGAAACAAAACGCACATGATTTAGTCGAACTTATGCTCAAAATAATATACGGAATACGGACTATCAACTATGATTGCGATGTCTTCATACACATACCACATCTGTCTCGTAAAACGTTGGCACGCTTTCTTGAGCTAGAAATTGTTCAATTGTCATTTCAGAAGTAGGAACATATTCAGGTTTGGCCTCATTGTTCCCTTCTCCAACACGAACATTCTTCTCCTCCTCCGTGTTGGCATAGCACGTTGTGGCTTCACTGGCAGTTTCTCCTACTTTTTCATTATTTTTTCCATTATCACCTTCTTGATTAGCATTTCCCTGCTTTTCGACTGCGTCGTCGCCGTCTTCATCAGACTCAGAGGAACTCAACTGCAAATCTTTTTCTAGATTATCTGTAAGCACACTTTCGCGCGGATCGTTAGCAGATATCGCGGGAACAAGTCCTTGACGCCGCATGTAGCAGTCACACATGGCAAGCATCTTAGGCCCGAAATCGTCGTAAACCTGATCAGCTATTTTGAAGTACTCCAGAACTAGCGGGTTGTTAATTCTGCGGTTCACTTCAGCACTGAATTCTTCAGAATTCTTCCCAAATGGCTTCCCGTTAATTTTGCTTACGGTGTTGATCGTGTGGTTATAAAATTGCTTCCTCGTTACGCGAAAGGCGCGATGAGTTACGTCCCATTTGTAGTAAGGACAGACTTCATCGTGGTGACGGGAATTCGTAGACTTCGCCGGATTGCTTGGCCCCCCAACGACGGCCTCCCTTTCGACACCCGGATTGATAGCCATTTTCTTGTTCTCTTCCTCAGATCTAATCATCGATATAAGAAACATCATCATCTATAATTTATTAAACATTTATAGTACTTCAAGCTTTGAAGGCCAGTTAAATTTACTTCTTCGAGGAAGCAGATGACTTGTTTTTAGACCCCTCCATTGTTTCGGGTCGGAATTTGAATCACAATAAACGCTGAAAATTTACGTCAGTCTCACTCGTCTAAAAACTGCATTGACATCCCTCGAAATGCTTGCTTTCCACTAATTATGATCACAAAAGTTATACTTGTTATTACTTTTAAATTTTATACTGTTAAAAAAGTTTTTATTTTATTTTACACTTTGGACTGTTTTACTTGAGAGTTTTGACTCACCAATCCGCCATTGATGTTAGTAGATTATGGAAATACTAACCAAATAATTGGCTCAATCAATGTAGTCCTTCTCAAAGGCAGAGAATCGAAGTGAAAAAAAATTCAAATTAAGTGGGATGATAAGAAGATGACCTCCGAGTTTCTTCTAGTCCCAGTTATAATCAAAATGAACTGTATAAAGAAGCTTGTAAAGCGACAACCGACGGTCGAGTTGAGGGAAACCATCATTGCATGAAACAGCGATCTTTGTTCGTTCAGTGCGTGATGCAAGCCAAGCAACAAGAAGAAAGGGAAGCCAAACGCTGGTTGCAATGATTTTACGCCAAGCTGAAGACGGAGACTCTGTACTTGAGCAAACTGTCGATATGGGTCAACATTGCATTGCATATTGCATTGCATAGTTGAAAATATCTATTGCATAAAATGTAAAAGTTATTAAATGAGGATTTGTGAAAAATATGACAAATAAAAGAGTTAAGGCGTGAAAAATATTTTTTCCTGGAATTTTTTGAATGCAGGTCCAACATCTATGACTGGAAATACATTCAATATTAATTTGCGTTTACACGTGTTAAAATGAACTGAGGAGCAAAGGACTATTCTATGTACTGTAAAACTATTTTATTGCTTCAAAAGTAAGATATAGGGTTAAGTAGACAATGCTTTCATGGCTTTCGGTTCCAAGTCAATAACAGCATAAGGCGAGTTTTTATTCGTCATTAGAAAATACATCTTCCTTGTCTCGTTTTTGTGTGGTGTGTATTCTCCCATGACGACTGTTGTGTTTCCAGAACACGTTCCTGCGTCAATTTCTGAGTGGTCCTTGCACTCCTTGGCTAAAAACTCTTGATCCCCTTTGTAATAGGTTATGCTTTCGGCATAGTAAATGTAGCTCCTAGCATGACTGCAAAGTACAGGAATAGTTGGCCTCGCCACGTGACAGCCAGGCTGATGAGTTCCATGATTCGGATAGAAGTCAGCATGTCCAACTGGTTCTTTCAAGCCCACGGGAAAGGGGATAAATCCCAAAGTGACCAGCCCCAACAGCCTCCAGTCTTTCGTGGCAGTGTGGATTATGTCCACAAATTGGGCGTCTGAATGATGTATCCTCTCCAGTTCTGATACTTTGTCAAAGTTTGGTCGGGCAGGATCAAAGCCAGTAATCCTTCCTAGTTTGCCAACTGTCGAAAACTTTCCCGCAAAGCCGGCACAATGAGCGCCTAAGCTGTGTCCTAGGACGTGAATATCTGAAACCTTTGCCATTTGCTCAGAGACTAAAAATTCAATCAACTCAGCAGTTCGCTTCCCTACCAGCTTGGTACTTTCGGAAGCTATGTTGTAACAAATGGAGTCACTTGCTGTTACCAAATTTGCTAATGCTTCCCAATGAACCGCAACAATATTTATGGGGTCGGGCAACTTGGCGTAGGCTGTCAATGAAGGAAGATAAATCAAGTTTATACCTAGTTAGTAAAATTATTCTAATGAAGCTCCATAATTTTCATACCATGACGAAGGGCTCGGGCAGGACCAACAAATGGACTCGACATGAATCCATGGATAATGATTTTCAGCGGAGCGTCCTTAACAAATCGTGATAGCCGTAAGAGTTTCCGGCTTCCAGATATCAACTCAGTAAAGTCATCAGGATCGTCGTTGGCACTAAAATAAAACAAAATGATGCACGCAATCCCACTAGTTCTATGAATTTGACAGCTATTTGGTATGTTTGGGGAGTTACTTTGTGTAAAACAGAAATCTGATGGTTTCGATTCCTGGGATACTTGAAGGATGGCAGTTGAGTATAGCCCGACTCAAACCTCGGTTAATTTCATTCGGCCACCAAAATTGCTTATCGTCCTCAACTGTAATTGTACAAAAATAAAGTGATAATTTATACTTTTTAAAACTTTTCTGAAACTGAGCTTTTATAAACTGGAGGTGCTAGTAACTTCTTATTTTATCAGGAGTAAGTGGGCAGCAGAGAGTGTAATCCAGGTCAGTATCAGAGTGCCCCCTAGTCATCACATCGTCTTTGTCATCCAAGTCCTTCCAAGAATCCGGGAAGATGAAGTAGTTGGAAGCACATAGAGTGAGATTCGACTTTCGACTTACTTTTGACACGTAACAATGGGGCGTCTGTCGGCTTAACTGTATGATCATCGTTAGAACGAGAACTTGGCTGATAGAAGTCCGCATGTTTAACATACACACAAGTTTTAACTGTAAAATATTGTTTGTCAATTTTGAGGAGCCTAAAACCTACGTCGTGTCCAGTTCAGCAGTGAGTTAATTGTGATGGAAAGGAATGCTGTAAAGATCCGTTAAGTTTGCCCTGAAGTAAAATGTGCTCACTTTACTGTACGATATATGTATTCTCATAGCCATACTTTATCCGTGTAAATGCTTGAGCATTTTGAAGATAAACCCCTCACAAGGCAAATAGCTCCTATAAAAATCATTTTGATACGAATACATGATCCATTCCATGCATTGACCTTTATAAATGCACAAAACAGGTAGATATGTCGTCAAGTACACCTGTGCACACACGTCTTTCACAATAAATCGGTAGACAAGGGCACCACTGCTAGACATATGTGCCCGTAACAAATTATTATGCTTCCGTCATGAGACCACCCTCTAAAATAGAGGATGTTTCCTTTCGCCTTCAACTCAGAATACACACGTGCACTACATACAAATAATCCTTAACCGTGACATTGTCAACGGCGGTCGTGAATTCTGAAAAAGGCCTCGTTGTGGAATAATCGAAGAATAAATTGAACATTTTTCATTAAACAGATCACTTGATTATTTAAAAATTTTATTTGTCTCCACGTGTTTGTAGCACGAGCGAACGGTACAAAGAGTTATCAGCAGATTTCGTCACGTAATCAGTATTAAGTATAATAATTTGTATAACACACAGTAAAAGATTATTAAGGTACACCACCGAAATGTTTCAGAAAGAAGACAACCATTAAAAATGAAATCAGAACTCGACTGGTTATACATAATATAGCTTTCAATGATGTAGCAGTGAACCTTGGTTTGAATCAAAGTTAACAATTACAGTAGCATTCACAAAAAAAGAATTAATCATATAATACACTATTCAGGTTTTAAAAAACAAAAATTCTTCATACTTTTATCTATGAAGCAACTCTCTGCGTTGGACATTTGGAATATACTATATCCTAGTTAATGATACCATGTACGTGAATAAAAGAGTTATTCTAAACACATATGGTTACTTATAAAACTTTTTCCTTGCAATTAAAAAAGTTCTCCATGGACTAGGCCCGCTTGAGTTCCGGTATATTTCGTGTTTTTCAAAACAAAAAAAGGTTTTGTTTACGTAAATCAAATCACAACGGTTTTTAAAACGTAATTGGAACAGTTGAATCCGAAGAGGGTTCTGCGACGGTCGCATCGTTTAAAATAAGTGATTAGGTTTGATGCACGATACATGCACCAAACTAGAACAGTTACGACTCTTACGAACTATTTCATCACAAAAACAATTTCATCGTCGGCATAACAGTCAGTAATTTTAACATTTAAAGAGATAATCGGTTTTGATTACATTCTATTTGACACATACGTAGTGACCGAAATGCCTGAGTTGATGTATTTTTGATCGAGTCTTAGTATGTACAGTTAATAATATAATTATCATTTCGTTATATGGATTAAGTAATATATTTTTATTGACTTTTTTCTAAAACAATCTGTTGCAAACTCCTAGTAATTCGCTACAAATTATCTGAATGCTTACACGCGTGTCTAAACCCGGCAAAATCACAAGGAACGATTAGCGGTACATCGATACAAACAAGGCGCAACTTTCAGATTGATTCATGTCCAATCGAGTGTGAGTTAAAATGTGTAGATAGTTGTACAACGATTTTAAATCATTAAAAATACTCCATACTCATTATTGAAAGCATGCGATAATAACTGAAAAAAGTAGTTACTGAGCACATGGTGTTTTTCTCGTAACAATCGAAATCACTAATTGGATCTATTTTACATCCATAGTACATCATCTGACTAACTTCAAGTCTCGATATATCATAACAAAAATACATTACAACCGGTAAAATAAAATATAAAACAAGGAAATTACGACTGTAATCATTACAATTGTTAAAACCTACTCTGAAAAAATAAAACAGCCAAGAATCGTCCTAGATGAAGACTGAAAACTTTAGTCATCAGTTATTTGCTTCTTTGGGTTAATAGCAAACAAGAATCGAGTGCATACAACACGACTTTATAAAAAAATATTACGTCTCAGCAGCTGGCAGTGTAAATGGCGTAACACTGTACATAAAGCAGCGATTGCAGACACGAACTGGCTTCAGATGACCATATCTTGGAAGCGGAACTGAATTTCCACTGCATTTGCCGCAAAAAACCTTTAATAAAGAGAGAAACAGGAGTTAAGCAGTAAGTCCAAATGTCAAGCTTTGCTAAATCGCATACTTTAATGTTATTTACCTTGCCGCAGTTTCTACAATGATGTCGTCTTCTGACTACAGTGAACGTCGCTGAACAAGCCATACATTGGGGGGCGAGCTCATCTGGTACCCATTTCGGTGGCGCAATCACTTCGACTGCTTGGTTCTCCACGTGCTGACTATGATGGCCGTTGTCCAATGAGGCGATTTGCTCGTCATTGAGTGATGGTTCAGGAGTAACTTCAGTCCCACTATTCTCGCCGCAGCTTCCACTGCCGACTCCATCCAGACTAGTTTCTTCATCTTCTTCGCAATCGCTGGGAGTTGCATTCATAGCAAACACACATTTGAGGGTAGACCGTAGATCAGCAGCATAGTTGGTTTGAAGCTGGTCTGCTACACCGGATATACAAATGAAAAGCCGATGGACCAAGTCAGCACTGTTTCTGAAACAAATTTACAGTTAGAAACCAGCGTAATAATTGACTACTTTTGTGCTACTTCTACTTGCAAGAATTACGAACTCACTTAAAACGAGATCGCACTTCATTTCTGGATGCGATCTCTGCTGCCTGCATTGCTAACGCTATTTCTATGTCATCCTGACATTCAGAGTCGTATGATGAAGTTTCACAGGTACTCTCCCCACTTCATAGAAAATTAAAAACAAAATTTACAACAAACAAAACAAAAAAAAACCCAAATATACAAATGGTTACTGGTTAACTCACCCTAACGATGCGCTACACTCACTGTTACAACAACTTCCAGAGCAAAGGGAAAATTGCTGTGAAGATGAACATCCTCCATGAACGGCAGTATTATGAGTTGGAGGTCGTAACCTATTCATCACACTAGCAGACGGCATTGCCAAAACGTCGTGTTCAAGAACTCTTCCTATCGTGCATGGAATACTACGAATTGGAGTATTATTGTGAGTAATTCCATCACACGGGTTGTCTATTTTAACTGAAATAGGTTTGGATGTAGAGGATGAACAACACGCTACGGTATTGTCAGCGCCCGAAGAACAAGGTTTGTCAGACTTTATCTCTGTAGTTGAAGAATTTTTGGAGTTGATAACAGTGGGAGAAGTGGTCGCATCCAATTCTGCCATGCTACTCAGTCCTGAGTCTCGGCTGGAACTGCAACTGTGCGATGTGCTCGTGCATTGGCCGGTTGTTATGAGGACCTCTTCACATGAAGATGTCGACGACGGAGTATCTAAATTTTCCACCAGCACAACAGGTGCTTGTGAGGAGATCTCTGAGGTTGGGTCGCAAGATGAAGTTTGAGGTGATTTAACCCGCTCATTGTTTTCAGGTAATATTACTTCTTTCGTTGATTCAGTGTGAGGTTTATGAACAGTTGTTAGTTCATGTGGTCTCCTCGGTGTAGAGCCTGCTTCTTGGAAATCTAAATCACAGCTACTAACCGTTCTGCACAAACTCTCGTCAGTCTCAGTTCTGAAACCGCTATCATCATGAGAGCAGTTGTTATATTCCTCAACGCCCAATGTCAGGTACTCAGCCCAGCTTGATTGGTCCACCAATGTAGATGCACCTGGACAAGACTGACTGGGACTTGCCGGTGCTCCATCGCCACCAAGAACCTCCGATCCTTCAAATACACAACCTCCACTGGATGACGACGCTGACGAACTACTCCTCGTCAGTGTTTGTTCGCAACAGTCCGATGTACCGCCCGATTCCACTTGACTACTTATTTCATCACTGGACTCGATTTTCTTGCTATCATGGTCCATGGCACTGGAAAATATATGTTGGAAACTCACATGCGTGTTTGATTCGCTCTCGGCGTACGAGGAAGATCGGGAACAAGTTGCTACAAAACGAACAGAACTTTTTTCAATAATGATTTCTCCAAAACGATACGTTTCCGAAAATTATTAAGACAAATTACCAGGGCAAGCGATATCGCACAACGTTTGAGAGTACATCATGGAATGGTTATTGTCAGATGTGGAAGCAGCACCATTAAGTGCAGAAGAAGTCCCCTGGCTACTACTAATATTATTATTGGCACTGGTGGTGGTAGTAGTTTGACACAGTTCAGAGATGTAATCCTTGCATTGCGGAAATCCCTTGTAGAGTTGATCTAAATAATCCTGAATGGATTGTGCCAGAGGTACTTCAATCTCAGAAAGGTCTTGTGAACCATGATGATGGTGGTGCAAATGGTGATAGTGATGAAAGTGCGACAAAAGCTCTAGTTGGCTGCTGCTTGTGTTGTGCTGATTTCTGTTCGTAGATCCTTCGCTAATAGATCCAGATATAGAATTTTTGTTGTTTTCCAGTGTTACCGAGCTCTCCTCCCCATCTTGATTAGAAGTGTCCTGTACATCACATGTATTCTCGGATAATGGTTCGTCTACAGAACAAAGAGACCGTTCTAACGCTGAAAGTTCGGATTTGCTGAGGGTCCACAGCAGTTCCCGGATTTTTATCAAGAGAGATCGAAAGGGTCGGAACATGTCTGAGAGTTCCCCACGGTCAAGGCACAGTGGGCCATCCGGAAATATCAACAAACCAGCTACGATTGCCAAACGCGGAATAGTAAACATCAATGCGGGATCACAACTGTCTACTTGATCTTGACTTAACAGACTAAGATGTAATGCCCTAAAAAACAGATGAAACACCCTTGTCAGACAAACATAATTCGTAGATGCGAAATCGTAATAGTTGCCTGGTAATCTTTTACCGTTGCAATGTCTCTGAAAATAGCACCGTGATCGCTTGCTGGGCCTCATACTCCCGTACAGTTTTAACCGGTACCATGGCGGACACATAGGAAAGCTCAAACTCAGCAAACAACCTATCCAAAATCTTCAGAGACTCGCATATCTTCTCTGTGAATTCTGGAGGACTCCTGAAGCATTGTTCCCGCAACAAATTTCGTACATTTTCCAGGCTTTTTGTTAGCGCCTTGGCAAGTGGCCGCATTGAAGCTGATTCCAGTTCACGATTTAAAATACTCGACCCAGCTGCCAGACACTAAAGCCACATCAAAATCTCGGTGAAAATAAGTCGCAGGTTTTACTCTGACATTTCATCGGCGTTATTGATTTTTTATACCTCTGCACCAAACCAAAGCTGTCCTGCTAAATTCTCCTGAAGGACATCGTCAGGAAATTTGGCACGAAAATCTCTTGCTGCTCTTTCGTCTGGAATCACCTCATCCATGATCATTTGGCATATGTTTAAAACCTACAATATATGTATACGGTTTAAGTGACTCTGTCATCTGTGCACGATACTTTTCATTTGACGTTTCAAGATGACTATAATAAACTATTTACTCTACCTTGTCCTGGCATTGTCGTAAGTGATTGACCAGAGCGGCGCATCTGTCTGGATCCTTCCGACCATCGAAGGAGTCTAGTTCAGCAGCTACGGCATTCAGGTCCTTATCTGCGTAGAAAAACTGAGCCAACAAGCTTTGGTCCGTTTTCTAGGAAAATAAAAAAAACACACATTTCATGCGAATGTTTATGCACACTTCTTCGTCACGCGGCTCAGGTTCACTTCGTCACAGCCTGTTAGTAAGAGGGAGGAAACTAAGCTTTTAAGCGATTAAAGTCAACATGCATAGCAGGATCTGTAAACAATCGTAAACCAAATTCAAATGTAAACGATACTGACCTCCAGCGGTAATGCTAATAAACGGGATTTGAGCCATCGCAATGTATTAACATACAATCGACTCATGATGAACCAATCAAATCAAATCTCTGGATTTAATTGTCTTCGTTTTGTAAGCAGCAACCCTCGGATTGTAACTAAAACTGCGTAAAACAAAATCAAACAAAAAATAAAATGAAAGAAACTAATTGAAACAAATAGTAACAAAAACGTTACACAATCGAAGGTCAACACTGAAATTAAAATTGATACAGCTAAGACTCGCTCGTTGGCAGGATCTAAACTTCTTATAAAAACGGGATTCGCGTTTATTCTACTGGTGTAAGTTGGAGTTGTGGCTCCCTTGAAGAAGGAAAATAAGTTCGTCGTTTTCGTTGGATTTCTTCAGCTCAACCAATTCGCCTCTTGACCAAGTTCATTGCGTAAAAATTTGCTTTTCTACTAATTAGTCACTTGCTCCGTCTGTATTAAATGAGGCTATCACTATCTTTTGTCACCTATGCGGGCGAGGGGGGTTTTTCGTACTTATGAGGGCAAGCATTGAAAACGGTGATCAGCTGTGATATAAATTTGGTGCGACAAGACAGGTAATAAACATCGTCCGTCGTTTGTCAGGCTCAAAAAAAAGAAGCATTCTGAGAATACCAGCAATATTTACAGCAATAATGAAGAATATTTTATGATTTTACATATCAATTCTTGTAATTCCCTGCTATGACCAATCCTGTGAGTTACAGTTTTTTTACTCAGGAAGGAGCATTTTAAAGTCAGGCTGAAGGGCTCACAAATAGAAATTAAAAGTAATGAAAATTTTACTTGCAATTCTTCACCCATCCCTTAATTCTTCCCTGCCAGCATCCTGGGCATATTTCCACGTCCCGTTAAATTAGATGTTAGATAAAATATTTTTGTTATGATTTGAATTTCTTGTTGCATTTTATTTCTGATACGATGGCGCAATAAAAAAATCCAACTTGTGCGTTATCTTTTTCTTAAATACTTCCCTTTACCATAAATTTGTCAACATTTAAAAAAATGCACTATACGTACTCACATGAATCAGCATGAAATATACTGACACGAGTTTTCAATGAAAAATGTGGACTGATCACGTATGATGCGACGTACGCGATGTCCAGTTAATAAACCTTTTGACTAAACCACATCCGCATATTAAATTTCTTTATAATTGATACCACCGTTTCAATGCCTAGTTCACTGGTGAGGTCAAGTTGTCTACATAATGATAACATCTTCAAAACAATATGATCGTTGGAAAGCAAACTTTTTCTGGTCGCGTGATGAAACCCGGCCACATTTTTTTTGTCACTGAGTTTACATCTAAGATAACCTTTCAAACAAATGGAAATGACGCTGCTGGTCTGTTTTGGATTTAATTCGCAAAAAAAAAATCCGTGGGCGTGAGGACGACTACACAGACGAAGGTCGCACTAAATCAGTTTGTTTATCACTTCACAATCTATGATGTTGTGTTTTGTAAAAAAGTGTAATGAGCAAGATCACTTGACAAACTCACCCCAACAACCAAGTGCACACAGCAGAGATTTAAATCCTAAATTTAAAACCCAACTTCTTTTTTTTTTATTCAAGGAAACTGATATCACTACTGTTAATATGGCAAAAGGGAATACATTCAACACGAAACTGTTCAAAACCAAAACAATCTGTGCAGCTTCCATACAAGTTGTCCGTCTAAAAACAAAACGTCTGTAGGCTAAAGACCATTTTGCAGTATTTCTGCGTGCTGCTCCTAACCTAGCCAACCTGTACTCGAAATAATCTTCTTGTCATTTATAAACTAACTTGTACATAATTACTTCTGTGTATATTTTTGCCTTCATATAAAAAAATCTGGTAAAGGTGTAGGCCGTCTGATTTCTGGTTTGAACAGCCAAGCTCTACTTAATAAGTGTTTCATTCCTCATCGCAGAGGAATCTGCAACTAATTCACTTTTCGAGATTTGTATCAGCAAGTTTGTCGATTGTCGCAAGAGGATGTTTTCATAGTTGGGTTTACAAACAAAGTATTTTTTTTCTATAGTTTCATTCATACCAAATTCATTATCAGATAAAGCTTTGTAGTATTTACATCGTCATCAATATTTTTACACATTAGGGCAGCTTGAGTGTGGATTGGAGACAAGAACGAGAAAAACAAAAATCTTGCATCCAAAAGGCTACATTAATGAAAAAAAAGGTCTCTGCAGAGACAAACGAGCGATTATTTTTCTAGCCTGATACAATATTTAGAAATAGAGAAGACAATGCGTGAAGCTTTCAGAATACCATTGAACTAACGAGTAGCAAATGTACAGAGATGACTAATGAGAGGAATCTTTGTATGTGATGATGAGTTATTAAAACTGAAAAGATTTGGAGGTTCTTGAATAAATGTGATTATCGGTTGTATTGAGTAGTAATAGTGGGGAGATAACAGACAGGAAGAGAAAAAGGGTAGTAGTTATGTAATCGAAGGAAGATGTTTCCTTGGGATAAGTTGGAAATTACGTAGTGCAGTGCTCCAAACACTTGCAACTTTAATGGTGTTAATGAACTGTCGAAAGGCCTAGCTTTGTTTGGCAACTTTTAAGTTTTGTCTGAGTAAACGTTAGATTATGTTAATGAAACTCCTAAGAAAGATTTTTATATATTTGTGATATTTTTACTGCTATTGCGAAAGAGTCACGAGTTGTGTCTCGTATGTACAATGACAGATGCATGATAATTTCATGTCTTGTGAACGAACACGCTCTCCTAAAAGTGTCGCATCTTACGATAAAAATGAACATTTCGAGATGACCTTTTTAGAAAATTGTATTTTCATGTGGAGGAAGGAGGGATTGAGGAATAGTCATAGCTGATTGTAATCACTAAGAATTAGGTTTTTCTGCAGTTTTGTATACCTTACATGGCAGCGTAGGTATTCATGATACTATAAATGTCAGAATTGATTTAACCCCAGTGCAAGCATTGGCACCCACCAGAACAAAACATACAATCTGCTCTAATCTATTTTCAGACTCATGTTGTGGAAATCCATAGTTTGTGTGAACACAAAACTTTGTACCAATCGAAATTACTGTATGACATGAATAGGAAACAACTTAATTACATATCCAGAACTTTCTGAGCAATTTTCTTTTAGCCGTGCACAGACAAGCACAAGATGTTAATACAATTCGTCGTTTTTTGGAAAAAATGTTTTTGGCGATGTTCCTCCGCGGCAATGCGTATTTGCGCAAATCTTTGTCTACAACAAAGATTCTTGAAGATTAGGGTACTAATTCAAGGTCTAGAATTCAAGCTTCGTATCGTTGCATTACCAAGAAATAGTTAAGTAGGCAGAGGGACATTTTCTCTTCCAACGTCATTTTGCACGTTAAACACATGATACATATTTTGTTTGTATTTTGCCTTAAATCAAGGACCCTCGAACGTTCGGATGCATTATTTAACAAAAGACGTGTTAGAGGATCTTATTATTTACGTGTTATGTGCATGTCATTCTGTTAAAACAATTCCTGTATTAGATAGTTCAAGGTGGTCTAAGACACACACTTTTCCTATCCAGATAAGTCGTAAATTCACTCACATTTAGTACAGATAAAAAACGAATCCCCATTCTTGCTTGCTTCAGAAAAGCAAGTACAATCTATGGATAAAATCTATTTCGGTCAGGTTAAAGTTCATCCCCAAACTAGTCTTTTTCTCTGAATGCCTCCCATATTTTTTTATCTACTCATCTGGAGTGTAGCAAGTTTGTATTTCTTAACGTATGACTCATTAGAAAATCTACTGTTTAGCAATTGCTACATGGAAACGTCCATTGCACAACTTCTATTGAAAATAAAAGCCCATAAAATAATAAATAAATATGAAATATGACAACGATTCGAAGAAAACACTGCATAACACGTTTCACGTGATTTTCTCCACAAGCTCGGGCTTGATGGATGTTGAGTGAAAAATTAGCGGCGATTATTTGCGAGAAATTGGTATGCAGACAGAACTTAAAAAACTACGTGACTATCGTTGACCTAGAAAGCTAATGGATACATACATGTGTTCTCCCTATACGTCTATACTATCACATTAGGATCGCTACGTACACTACACTTACTTATCAACTCCTTGTCTGACATGCCAGAAAACAAAACCTGGGAGCAGGATAAAAATTATCATCTTTCTGGACAATCAGCTTAAATGTACTGCTTATTTGCAATCAGATGCTTATTTGGTTGGTTACCTCCTGCTGTGCAGTTTGCCAGGAAAACAAATCCATAGAGCAAGACCACATCAACGTCAAAGCAAGATAACCTGCTATCCATCTGTGATTCCGGAAAAGCCTATGTAGGTTAAATACATATAATGTTGGCGAGCAAACTGGGATTACTTGCACCACTAGGCAATTTGTGAGTTGTATAAATAATAGCACTACTAGTTTCCTCGCACGAATAATGGTTTTATTCTAGTCATGAAATTTTACAGCCACTGTGTGCGAATTTCTATGCGTGATTAAAATTTTTAATCGTCTACACATTGCCAATATTATTTGAGTCTTCGTAATTATAATGAAAATTGTTTACCTGGTGACTAGACGATCGTTAGAAGCTGTTATTGAGTTCAGATGTTTCCATTAAAATTAGAGAAGCCCAGAGGCGATTTAAAACGCAATATGAACCCAACCCACCGCTCACTGATTCATGTTTTCAGCAAAATAAGAAGCGGCTGTTCCTTGTTGCATTACTAATTTGAGCTCGGGAATAACCATAACAAAAGCCATAAATTTGGTGTGTGTATGCATTAGTTATAAAACGGATTCCCAGGTATAACACGTCTAGGGAAAAAATACTATTACACGTTTCAACGATTTTACAGCTTTTACTGACTTCTTCCTAAAGTGTACAATGAAAAGAATTCATATTACGTTATTTGCTCGACAACTGTTTCGGCAGCGGTAACGGTTTGAAAAGCGAGCGAACTCAAACTGGAAGCTTACAATGCTGTTATCCAGTAAATAACTTTTGTCTTGTTATTCTTAATTGAAACACAACGGGTGACACCGAACAAACCACACGAAACTTCGTGCAACATGCCAATGATGTGACATCAACTTGGTCGTAAGCTGTGTGGTACTAGTTTTCTGATTTTAAAATCTCCAAAACTCTTCGATGGAAATTGGACTGATTGTTTGATGGTTGACACGTTCTAATTAACTTTCAACCACATGATCACCTACTTGGGGTTTCAAACTAGCTCACTCCAACGTATTTCATTTGCAGAGACCTGAGAACTGTACGGTAAACTGTTTTTTCATATTCAATGGTAAATTAGTAGCAAGCTGGTAATGAGAAGTGCAAAAGCATTAGAGCCACACATTAATGTGCAAAGACTTGTTACAATAACGAATTGTTAATGATGTTTGATGACTGCGGCTGGCCTGTCATTACTGCTTTTATTTTTGTCCAAAGTTAAGCATCTCGAAATATGAATTCAGCAAACTCCATGTTTCCAATTCCAATATCACTCGTTTACTAACAAATTCTATAAAGGTAAGTCGATTTTGGCGAGTTTCACGTGTAGAAGATAGCCCAGGGAGGAATAAATGAGACAAAAGTTGGACTGATTGATTCCTCTCAAACTACCATCGTCGCTGCTTTGACTATAGTGACTTTCACGAGATCATAATATAATGAGGCTGTGTTTACATTTCGATCTAAGCACGGAAATCTACTTGACTTGGATGTATTAGTCATCAAGGCAAAAAAATATAGCGAAGTGAGAAGACAAGAGGGGGCAAGAGCTTTTTCAACATTCGCTCTGAGCTGCTTTAAGTCACGCGTTGTTTAGTTCTGATGACGTTATGAGAGATCAACGGCACTACACAAATTTATTTGCATTTTCGGCCAACTTTTCACTGACACTACTACTTAGAGGCTTGACTTTTGTATGAAACAAAAAGTTGTGCCACGGAAAAATACATTGTTTCGGCTACGATAGTAGAGCATCGAAAACAAGTACGAATACAATAATAAAAGTAAGGCTGCAGTGGTTGTGAGTATTGTGTTTCATGCCATGACCATGGTCAGTCAACGACAAATCGACCACTTTAAAAGTTCTTGGTTTGGTATGGCTATCAAATAATGGAATAGAAATATGAAACCGCGAGTAAACATTTGTAGCGTAAATCAGGTAATCAATAATATCATAAACTTCTTGGCTTGTTGGATGAAGTGACATGATACAATGGAAATGTGATGAAAGTAGCAGCTACTTTTAATATTTGTCGGTATCTGAGCTTTTTCATGCTTTCTGAGCTTTCGTATTTTCTATCAAGCTTCCAGAGAGTCCATCTCTAACCCAGTTTTCTTTTTTCTTCCTACGGGATGAATGAGCTTTGCCATTACCATACGGAACACGGAAGTGGTCCTCGCTTCCTTGAAGATATTAACCAGACATTGAGCAAACTAACAAAGTAAAAGTGCATATTCGATTTCCGCAAAGAAAAGCTCGTGGCGATGAAGAAAAAGAGAAAGTTTCGCATCTACAAATTGTTTTCAAGGAAATCTAAGGGGAAATGAAGGTCAGCATTACTTTATAGGATTACAGAGAAGGAACTGAGAGAATATATATTTCCGACTTATTTAGATTTTGTATTCAATTATGCAAACAATAAAGGAAGCGAATAGAACGAAGTGAACCAAAACGTATGTTGTATATTTATATACTTATTTGTTATTCACCGGTATTGTATTCTGTAATACGGAGTGAGCAAAGTAAACTTACCTTTGGTTTGTATAACCATTTCCGAATTGAATTCATCACGGTTGTTGGTAATGGTGAAAACTTGGGTGAGGAAGTTAACGCAAATCCAAGGCCACTCGTGCCGATGAGGCTATAGCGATGACGTCCAGTCCGATGTAATGAGGTACTTTTTGCTGTGTCTAGATAACAGCAGAGTGTAGGTGAAACGCTCGGAATTTAATGAAAGCATAAAGTTTCCCTAATAAACTCGTTGTTTGTTGTTAGCTATACTTGAATATGATGAAGAGTTTTTCAAGTGAAAGCACTTCGTAACAATTCATTAATCTGCATAATTCTGCAGTAATTTATAATTGTTTTCTGCACAACAGTAGTTCATGCCAACATAACATCTAATGCCACATGTCGGATCTCTTACTCCAGGCGCATCTCTGCAAGAGATATTCACCAAAGCACAACCTGGGTTACATCCCTTCCCTTGAAATAGTTTCTACGATGGTATTTGTGTAAAACTACGTTCAAAGAACAATAGTTTGCTACACTTGTTCGAATAGCAAAATCTGACAAAATTTCTTCCACACGTTCAAACAACACACAAAACTGTACGAAAAGAAAACAACAAAAAACAAACCACTTTTGTTGAGGCAGTCAAATGCGAAGTCTCTCAGCAAATACTCTCATTATCGATGGGTGGCGTAAACAGAAACGTAGCTGAGTTTGTAACGATGTCTTCAACGTATTTTTTACAGCTAATTTTCCTCCTTCCCACTAGGTCGGATACCAACTAGCTAAACTAAGAAACTTGGTGTAATGGTCAATGGTGCATTTCTATAGTTACACTACTCACTACTAGTGTCTGTATTTGTCTTCTCAGTACTTTCTCATTTTGTTAAGCACACAGTTTCCTGATACAACGACTGGTTTTGATGCTGCCAGAACGTATTCATTCTGTGAAAAGGAAGCCTCAATGCACTCACATTATAAAAGCTGCACACTATTAATCTATTTTTTTTTTCTTTTGTGGTTTGATGATACTTGTTCAGTTATGTGCGTGATGACATTCCCTTTGCTGTTTACTCGTTTTTGAATGCACAATTCCTCTAACGACTTGTTGACTTGTCCTAAGTTTTTGCACAACCGAGAAGGTTTTTCCCCTTTCTCCACAGATCTGTACGAAATGGAGGATGCGGTGAAGGTTGTAATGGAACTAGTGCTGGTGGTAAAAGTTGGGTAGGAAGATGCACAATTCACACTTGCTTCATACTCCGTTCTCTGATGTGTAGCGACCCTCTAAGAGCTGACCATATGGCTGGGTATTTTTGTGCAAAAAAAACCAACGTTCCGATTACTGCATTTTAGTCAAACCCAGAGATCTTATAGATGGTGGTGGTAAATTGTTATGTTGATGACGATGATGTAGTTGCTTATTATGCTGGTGATGCTGGTAGTGGTTTCGTTTGCTTGTGCTTATTCATTGATTTTAGCACGTCACAAGTTGAAGCAAAAATTTTTTCGTGCTCAAGTATTGATGATTCTCATACTTTTTTGTTTTGCGAGGTGACGATTGTACATGACGGTTTAGGCAATTCGCTGAGAATTACGAAAACCTTTGTCTTGTTGTTTTCAGCTGTCACACATTCGCGTGCTTTTAAATAGCTACTTTCCACAATACTTAGATGACATTCATACTTCATTAGAAGCAAGAGGCAAGGATTTTTCCTGGCTTTCAAGAGGAGAAGACCCTGCAAAGCACCAAAATCCAGAAAGAGAACATTATTAAACAATAGTTTTCAAAACTGGAAACGGTAGGTTAAACGAACGATAAGCATATTTTTAAACGAGACGACAGGATCTGCTTACTCTGCAATTAATTACCATGGAAAACACAATCAATCATCCTTGCCAAACTGCACACGAATAGTACTACCTATGGTTAGCTTTTTAACTTAACGTCTTTTGACTCAAACTTGGGAGAACAGAACATAGAGCGGTTTCAAATGAACAAGAAATTGAAGGTGTTTTGTTGAATATACCGTGCAAAATTGTTTGGTAAGAATAATAACGCCTATTTTATGAGAACTGTAAGAGTTTTGTTTATTGTCAGACGCTACGTCACTCGCGATTGGAAAATTTCTCATGATTCTTAGAGTAGGTAGTCAGTACTGTACAGTTTTTGGCTTGGGCACAATTTTGCATTAAATATTATGATCATATAATGTTTCTTGAAGCTTATGCCATGTCGAATAGTTTCACACGCAGTTCTATAACTCACAATGCACCAGAGAACACATTTTCTCTTCTCTTAGACCACGATACGCATGAAATCGTTAGTCACTGCATTGAACGACATTTTTAGATATTTCCATTGTTAGGCTAAATTGTATTGCGATTACACATTTAAAAAATAAAACTACGACCTGTGTGAATCCCATAGCCCTATCGACGCCAGTTTCACAGCGAAGCGTTTCGCATTGCTTCTATGAAGCTATATAGGTACTGATTTCGCAAAATTAAAGACTCCACTGCGTAAACTCACTCACAAAAACGTAAATACCGCAAACGACTTCGAACGCCTTCAGGTTTCTACAAAACAATCGAAAATTAAATCACACCTGCACGAAAATTTCAATGGCTGTTGCACGATATGAGTAAAAAATGTTCCAATACTGTGCATTCACTTTCATCATAAGAGTTCCAGTTAAAAGTTTAATGCAATACAATTAAATTTGTACAAGTTTGAATATGAGTAAATAAATTTTAACGATGAGGTGATACATCTAAACTTAAAGTCAATAACTATGTGTATATTTTTTTCACACGAGGGGTCATGACGAAGCCTAATACATACAAGATATACGAAATTCCTATGAAAGTTCTAGCTCATCCACTGAGGTTCCAGGGCGACTTTGCCGTCGATTTCATTTTCTACCAACTCATAAAACGCTTCAACCAATTGTGCTCAAACTTAGCATGGGATTTTAGTAACGTTTAATATATTTCATAATGAAGCTTTTAAAAACTACGCAGACCCTCTTGCAGTGTGCCCAAAACTTGAAAGTTCTAGCTCCATCCTCTGGGGCTCCAGGAAGCTGTTTAATTTTCCTGTAACTCGAATTTAATTTTTCAGCAGATTGAACGGAAAATAGAGATTTGTGATCGGCTTTAGAATATTCTTAAATTGAAATCAATCAAATTTAGTAGTTTAAGAAATTCAATCCTAACTTTAGGATTGTGCCATGCAGCGATTTATCTTTACTTGTGTTGTGTTTTACAGGTATTCAACTTCAGACTCTATCGCCAACTAGTTACATAAAGTCTCAAAGACTTAATTGTTCGTGTCCTTTGTCCTTCAAATTATAATATTTTTATTTTGAGTGTCTGCCTATATTCGATCCTAAAAGCAATATCCTAGTTTTCATCTTTACCAAACTTAAAACTAGAGTTCCGAATAACCGTTTCGAAACAATATAGCTTTAGATTAATTCTAAATAGATATTCTTGTGTCAACTAAATATTAATAGTTTTTAATATTTTCACAGGAAGTACTGCACAAAGGCCCGAATTGGATTGAATCAACAAAAGCTTTTTGAAAAATTCAAGAGCTCATTTTATGCAAAAGTATTTGCTTGTGAACCCTTCATCAAATGTCAAGAAAAATATCACACTACCAATTAAAAACATCAAACAATTCCTTTGAACCACACCACTTGGAACAACAAAATTTTTGTACACATAAAAAATTAAAACAAAACCTACGTAGCCTTAAGGTGCCTTCACACAGAGACGCAGCAAGCGGAAAACTGCTAATATTTAATGTATTTTGTTGTTTAATGATTTTTGTGTCTGTGTGAAGGCACCTTTACACTTACTTTAATTTGGTAACAATAAAGGGACACAAATCATAAATGTACAACCTTAACCCTACAACCAACCCAACAATCTAATGTTACACCTATCACCTTAGTGTAGCTTTAGCAAAGCTTTAACAAAACCTGCTAAAAAGTTTTACTTTATCGGTGATCAAGACGTACACAACAAAGCAAAAGTAAGGCACATGGCTATGACACAAATTAGATTTGTCGCAGGTGGTATAGCCATGCATGTATCATAAACAGACATTGAGATCTTTGCTCCATTCACTGCTGCTTAGGTAAGTAAAAATATTACTACACCGACTAGTTTGTGCGCACCCCTGTTACGATTCATCAAACCGCAGTGCCGTTTTGGTGGCACTTTGTAACTGAACAAGTTTTAATGTTAATTCTAAACTTATCTTTAATGTTAAGTGTTCAGTTTGCATTAAAGCAATTGCTTGTATGCAAAACAAAACATGTAGCATATTTCCTTCGTTCATGAATGGCTTGAAATGCTTCGATCGAGGGACACACTTTGCCTTAGTTGGTAGTAGTAGCAGCATTTCATTGCTTCAGTGATTCCGCGACATCAAAAAAAGAGTAACCTACTACTTGACTGGTAGTACGTGTAGCTGAATGGGAGTCACTGCATTCAATAGGTTAGCTAACACAGTTTTTTTGTAATATTGTATGATAATCCTTTCTGTACCAGTTCACTACTGACAACTGATTGGTAGGTTCATCATTTCAACCTTAATACAAACTGCAGCTATGCAATTATCATATTCAGTACAACGTTTCTTTGCTTTGCTTTGTACACACTCATTTTTATCATCATCAGTCACTTATGATATCATTTTTATGATCATCGTCCTGAGTGTAAAAGTTTCATTTCAATCTTTATTTTGTAGTTTTTACATATCTCTCTCGCGTCTTTCTTATCAAAGTGGTATTTTTGCAACCCAAAACAAGTAAACTGCTCAGTTTCGCATGTTGACTAAAAATGTTCAGTATGATTTTGTATTTGTTATTGGCTACATTTACATGTTGAAATCATGATAATCACACATACTCATTTAGGTATAGTTTCACAACTTGACTATCAAATCATCACCACTACCTGCACACATCACAGTTAAATGACTACTTTACGTAAATGTAAGGAAAGTAAACATGGGTTGGTTGATATTTTTATAATATGAATCGCTATTTATGTACGGTCTGTTCCTCTGGTAGTAAAGTGAGGACGTTTTTTACAGATTAATTAAGAGATTCAGGTATAAATAATGTTCTTGTCCTGCTTACTAGAATGATCTGTACGCAAAGATTTCATATATCAAGCTGTGAACAGTTGAATCACAAAGTAAATATCCTTAGATGCAGTTAATGACGAATTCAAATCTAAATTTGCTGACAGAACTTAAAAACCATCACAGTTCAATTCAGTTGTACTTTTCGACAGATAAATAATTTTCATATGGAAGATACTGAGATACATAAAAATAAATAAATAAATAATATATTTACCTATTTCGAACCATTGAATCCAAGGGGTCCGATAAATTTATGGACGAAGACAATCATTTCACTAAGCATTCGCACATTCAAATAACTCGTAGTTTCGAACTGTCTCATAGAGTCATATCAAATATTTGTGTGACTTATGACCCAAAAGTTGTCTTTGTTCGTGAATCCTGTTGTCTCGAGGAGCTTAATAGCTTTTCGCCCTTAACGTAATCGTGATGGAAAACGTTTAAGCCATTTTCGCTAAATCAGTTCGTTTTGTTTTGTTAAACGATTTCTCCCTAGACAAAAATATGTCTTGAAAGGGAACAAATATTTACTAAAATATTCAATAGTTGGTGAATTTGACGAAGGGACACACAGAGTGAAAAGTTTATCCAGAGTATTTAGTTGCTGATGCTTCTCGTTATATCCAATAACACAGAACGAATATTTTAATTTAAAAATTTAACTTGAGAAAAGATTCCTTCTCAACGCATATTTTTCACCTCAACTGCTGGGGTTTCCACTGATGGCATTTGATTCCTTTCGTGCTAACGTAGTGTATGCTCCCACAATACAAACTTATTTTCACATTTTTAAATATTCACATTCGTAGCACTTCCAAAATTATGAAATTATGATTGAAGCAGCCTGTGCTTCCCAACATTTTGGTATCATTCGAAAATCTTTAAAAACTGTTTTACACCAAAACCTTAAAACTGATGGCCATGTTTTTAGTGCTACTCATTTTAGTTCAAACCATTGCTTACGCGATTTCCTCAATAATAACATTCTGTTTCTGCTATTTCCTATGTGTGTTATTCATAATTGTGAGCAGAACTGAATTAGTGTTTGCTGTTCATTCTTTACTGTGGTTGTGGTACTGTTTTCATAAAAGTTGTTCCAAAGGTATACCCACACATTTTAACAAGAGAGCATTCATGCAACCAACATGGTTAAGCCTATACCCGTTATTTCATGATCACGTAAAACAGAAAACCCCATAAAATAGTGTGATCTAATTTCTGTGCCTAGGAAAAACGTCTATCCTCTAATGCGTCGTATCTTTTTTAGATGTACCTATGTAGCTTTTGTACAGCACGCACATCATCATCCTGCGATTGTCCCTTCACTTGTTTTTTTTTCTTCACTTCAGTGCCTTCACAAGGGAAACATGTGGATTACTAAAACGTGAATAAAGAATGTGTTGTTTTCAGCTGTAACGGCAATGTTAAATATGCATTTTCATAGATAGACAGACTTCTTAGGCTTATATCTGCTTTACGAAAGAATCGCAGACCCCTACAAATTTTCCACTTGTCAGACGATTTTAGTTATCATTGTTCTGTTGAAGTAATGCGTATAAAGAAAATATGAATCGAACAACTATGTTGAAAGAAACAAAAACATTTTCCAACGAATACTCGTGAAGGTACAGATCAGCTACAACAGCAACAAATCGTTAAGAAATTGTTCCAGGCATTGGTTGTATGATATGCTTCATATTTATATCTCAAATCAAATAGCTGACCAGTAAGTCTATAGTACACTGCGTTACAAAAATTGAATCATCGTGATATCGTAGTCATGTACATAGCCTGCAACTTACAACAAGTGTATGTCGGCTTCATCTTCCAATTGTCTAGAAAGTTAAATGCTTAAGATCAAAACGGCCTTTGAAAATACATTACATACTAACATGAGTTTGAAATCCGTAAGCCGTATTAAACGTTACGAGTAGAATGCATGCTGCTTATGTTGTATGTAAAATTCTCATTATTTGCTGAGACTCAAAATTTACTTTGCAGCACACAACGTTACGCGATGTCAGTATGTTAGTGCATTGCAAGGCTACTTTGGATTTGGTGAATATATTTTACATACATACTACGGAATAGGAATTTTTCATCGTGTGGTGCACATATGCGCACTTCATGTATTCATTCCAACATCAGTATGTCCTTCCTAAAAGTGATGCAAATAACAGTCTGACTTCTGAAGGGAACTGCCTGAAAAATTAGTTAAGAATTTAAATTTTATTGCATTTAGTGTTACAACAGCTTCAGCAGTTGTCTTGTATTTATAACTCAAAGATGCAGTCTATCTTAAACGCAAGGTGCCTCAAGCCTCTCCATTGGCCAAGATGGTCCATTATAAACGTATGTACTCGTCTGAAGGTGCAAGGTGATATATATGTATGTATACGATTTTCATTCAAGATGCCCAATGTAATATTTTACAAAAGCACCGGAGTTAATTACCAAGTAAGTGCCAGAGTCTAGGCCTATTCATGCCATGGGCGATTCATGCCGAGGTGGCAATTCATGCCTAGGCCTATTCATCCCTAGGGCAATTCATCCCTAGGCCAATTCATGCCTAGG
>VICI01000645.1:0-33374 GCA_019593645.1 Akabosia matsudoensis
AGAAAATTTCAACGCTTGCTTTTAGTTGTGCGGTCGTCTGAGCCATGGTCAAATTAAGCGAAGTATTTATCAGCCTGTGCGGTTAACAATCCACGTAAGTTATTCCGCGGTGACAGAATCGACGGCCTGCAATTCCGCCCCATAAACGCTAACATGAGTTGGACAGGTTACGAGAAGTTGAGCACGGTACACGTCCTTCGAAGTGAATTCAGCGACTTCCAAGTTTGTGCCATTGTCCGAGGTAAACTGATGCCGAAGCTGCCACCCAGATAGACCCTAAAATAACAAGGTTTTTTATTAAAGTTTAATTTTGAAGCATGTATTTTGAAGTGTGAATCTAGAAGCATGCTCGTAGTCAGTACCTCTCGCACGTATATCTGAACATTATTGGTCGATGATCGTGACAAGACATTCAGAATCATTTCATGTGATGGTTGAAGCCACTGAAATTTAACGTCCAGAGGATGATCGATTAGAATAGTGTCCCGTTTTTCAAATTGTTGACTTCCGGCAGAATACCTACGATGGGTAATAGTAAAAATTAGAAACTCTTCATTACTTATAGAGATACTTTTTCAGCTGTGATTCTGACCTGTACACAAAAACAGAGCCTTTGTAGTTCGTCCCTTCCTGTTCCCCTGATGCAATCGCTAGGAACGTCTTCCCATCAGGAGAAGTGAAAAAATCCATGGTTTTCACACGATAAACAGGTAAGCAGCTTTGTTTGACAAATAGACTAGCATTATTATTTCCTTGTTGAGAATTTAATCCCATTTGACGGTCAAAGCTGTAGCTCCAAATTTCTACCGAGCCTTCTGGTCGTTCAGTTTGCAGTCCAATTGCTAGCATGGTCGTTGCAGGCGACGGACCTCGAACAGAAGTAGCCTAGTGACCACCGAAAAGTATACGCTCGTGAGTTAATTTATGTACATAATAAATGAGCAACTTTGTTTCAACAAAAAGCAGAATACTGCAGTGTTCTATGCGCTTACTATTATGGGAGATTCCAAAAACATTTCCTGAACTAGTTGCAAGTTATCTGTGGATCTATCCATGCAGAATATTTGCACACTGCTTTCTCCAACATTAGTCACTCTTTGGAGAGTGGTCAAACAGCTTGTCAACTCAGCTTCTGTTCCATCAGCAGTTTGTGCCGTGACAAGGTTAAAGCTATGAAGTGACTCAAAAACATCCCCGTAAATAATTTGTGTCACAGCAGGTCGGACATTTTGGGTCCCAACATCCACTGATTTGAGCACAAACGTTCTGCTAAACTTTTCAGGGGCTTTGTTGAGTTCGAAAGTTCCAACATCTACTTGGATCGCTGTCGCTACTTCTAATAATGCATTAGCTGGCTTGAATTCAGTTGCATTGTTTACCGCAAAGGCAAACAAAGTGTTTTCTTGGCTGCCTGGCAGCATCAGTTCAGCCACATTAGTGACATCCCCGTCGAACACTGGAATGACATTCGAAATAGAAGTGGAAAATGAGAACAATATCTTAGAATCCTTGGCATTTTAAGATTGTGTGTTTTAAATGAGGATAAAAGTAGTCGAAGACTTACGCACTCTGTTCCCTACTTGAAAATGGTACACATCTAGCGCTGAGTTGTAGGACCACCATTTTTCGGTTGTGACGAATTCTGATTCTTTAAAGCCAATTGCAAGCACTGGAGTGTCTGTGTGCTTGAGAGACTTGACGTAGACCGAATTTAAAGCAGGAATTTCTTGTGACATTATGTAATATTTCAAAAACTTGGCTCCTCCTGTGAAAAGAAACAAATTGAACAAAGTACAGATACCAGCAAATATATAATCTTTGTGGTGAACTTACTTTCAGAAACCTTGGATGCTATTTCCATTAGATTCTGCAACGCCGAATACTGTTCAGTGGGATTGAAAAATTTAAATTCTTCGATTTGTTGTTGAAGCCTGTCTACTTTTTGCATCAAAGTTGATAAATTTTGTCCTTGTACTCGTCCAAGTACATTTACTTCTGACATATTTACTGGGGAATTAAAGGTGACTCTTCCTTTAATCACTATCGGTCCCTCCTGGCTGGCATTATTGAGCACCTTCAAAGTTAGCATTGTTAATTTAGACAGACTTAGGAGCATTGTCAGACAAGAGTAGAACATTCGAACGCGTTGCGTTACCAAGTTGGCCATGGATTCTGAAATGTTGACTCCGTTCACCTTCCCCCTGAACACTACTGCCGTAGCGTTCACCGGATCTGATCCTTCGATATCGCCCACAGTTACAGGATTAGAGAGCACCTGATCCTGGTCTTCTGTAACAACACTTTCCAGGTCGATTTTCACATCGTCGACGAAGCCATCCACCCTAACAGTAACGGAACAGGGGTTAAGAAATGAGTCCACTCAAGCCCCATGCAGTATTTTATGCGTTTTTCTCCTCATGATACTCACTTCATATTTCCTCGCATTTCACCGGATTCCAGGACAAGTGGTCCAAGTATTTCTTGGTGTCCAATCTTTCGTGCTGCGCCACTATCCCAATCATTAAGATTCACGTCATCGATGGTAGTAGTATCTGAAAGTACGAGTACTCTTGTTTTCAGATCCTTTACGGTTTTCTCTCCAGTAATAACATTGGGGCCCGTAGTCGTCACGAGATCCATAGTCGAAACACCATTTATTTTCACTCCTTCATCTTCAAGCCCATTTATGCGATTTGCTGTTATGTGGTCTACTTGCAACGTTCCTACGGTAACAGCTTGGTTCCCAGAGTGCCTCATAACCGAATTGAAAAAGTTTTCGACGTGTACATCATTTAAGTTTCCATCATTGGATAACCTCAGCGATTCGGTCTTCAAAGTATTGATATCAGCCACATTTTTGAATACGACCTGACCTGTCCATATTTGCGATTTAGTCTTACTAGCGTAAGTGTCCTTTAAATTACCTATATTTATATTATTTATTTCAGACACTTCTCCGCCTTGGTTGAAGTGCACATTTTTAAATTTAGCAGGGAATTGGAGCTCGATATTATCTCCTCGCATCCAATAGCTCCCATAAAGGTCATCCCAACTCCTCCCATTCATACTGTTTGCAATCATTGGTTCCTGCTGTAAGTCAAGATTATCCAAAATCTGGAGCGAATCAGTTTTACTATCACAGCTTTTAGGGGAAACAAGATTTAGAAAATTGCTCATTTCGAAGCCAGGGATATCTCTGACCGCGATATCTCCTTCTACATGAATTCCATTTTGAAATGTTATATCACCGGTTACAATTTGGGGATTACCGTCCGCCTTCGTTTTTTGTAAAATATCATTCGCAAAGTTGATTCCATTCACGGTCGCACTATTTTCCATCCGAATCCCTGAGTTGGCATTTACAATACTTTTGAACTCGACTGTGTTGCAATTTTCTCCATCAAACCGTACATTTTCATCAGTTCGGATGATATTTTTCGCTAATGCTTTGATATCGACGTTATTCACAATCGGTACATTTATATCCTCAACATGTACTGCATTACTGAACTCCACGGGGGAGTGAACAGTCTGATTTCTCTCCGAAAGGAGCCAGACGTTTCCCCAATCAGCACTTGATATTCCGTTGATGCGCCCAGAAAAAATTGTCTTATTAACAACCGTTTCTCCATTGAATGCTAGGTTCATATTTCTAATACTCACAGTCCCTATATTTTTTGGAACAACGTTGGCCAGCAATTGCGCTATCTGGCCGTTAACTTGAGCGCTCTTCGAGGCATTCAAAACAGTAAAGCTCCATTGTCCAGTCACAGTTTGGACGGAGGCAGACTCTGTCATTAGAGTGTCGTCTAGCGCTTCTCTTAAGTTGACTCCGTTCAAAGAGTCCACTTTCACATCGTTCAAAACATTTACATCCCGTAATGACTCGAATGATTGTCCGTGAGTATTCACTTCTACTGTTTGGTCGCCCACGTTCCATAAAATATCAGTGAACTGGACTCCGTCTAGAGTGGTATCAGGGCAATTTACTTCGTCTGCTGAGAAGCTTCCGGTAAATTCATACGGAGTTGTGATCTGATCCGGTACATTCCCGAGGAAAACGTTAGACAGCGCATGGAGTATATTCACAGTCTCAGTCCCCTCCGGTTTTTGAGCAAACAGATCATCGGCGTCCACATCCGTTTTGAATAGAACACTTCCCAAGAATGTTTTCTTGCCAGTGATTTCGATGGCCGTGCCATTGTCAAAATTCAGGACCAATTGGCGAGGGGATACATCGTTTAATCTTTCACGAACATCTGTATTGCCCTTAACTTCTAACTTCTCAAAATGGAGGGTGCAGGAACCCGGAAGTGTTTCGGACTCTCTTCTAGCAATATTCGCCAGCACATGAGATACATTATTCTCTCCTTGTTTCAAATCCCCTCCCGCCTGTATTAGAGCTTGTTCAGCATGAACGGTTCCAGTAACAATCAAGGTTCCAGGTACTGTATTGTCCTTCAGAATTATCTCTTGTTTCGGTGTCCATATAGTCAAGTTGATACCATCCACTAACTCAGTCGCTACCGTGTTTTGAACAAAATGAATGCTTTTCAAAGTCTTCGACTTTATAAACTGAACATCTTCACTATTTTTACTGAGTAAATCTAGTCGATTTGTGTCGTTCAAAACTGTCACATTGTTCAATTTCCTGTTCACAAATAAACTTTCAAACTTACTCGGCTGATTCAAAGTTAACTTTCTGAGCGTATACGTTCCACCAGACACGCGCATCAAATTTTCTACGTTTACTCCGTTATTGATAAGATTCATCTTAGGATTCAGGTTTTCAACGTGAAGACTTGTGAAATGAACTGGGCGGAGAAACGTCTGAGACGATTCACCTTTTAGTACAATTGATTTTTCATACAGTTTGCTTATTTTTACATTGTTTATATTGTTCAATTGTACTGATTTCATTTCAACGCCACCACTAAAAGTCTTCTTTGCCGAGATTGTACCTCCGGAGAGCATTACCGCATCGTCGAAAATTTCAAATGCATCCGCTCCATTGACAGTTCTTGCGAAGAGTGCAGTTACACTTGAGTTCGTCAATTGCATTGTCGTCCCGGGGAATGTTTGATTGCCAGTGTAAAGCAAAAATGTTGGCTGTTTAAAAGAGAGACCTGCGAAGGTTTCATCAACAGTCAAAGTCTGGAAAACTTTAACTCCACTCGTAAAGATGTTTCTTCCAGTGAATTTCTGGATCACGCTAGTTGATGTGGCATCCCGCATTGCGTAGTTACTGATTGGTCGACCGTTTAATTTCGAAATTTCAGACAAATCTACGGGAGAGATAAAATATTACTAATACCATTGATGCTAAAAACTGCTTGTTCACAAGTTACCAGATGCAGTGATGCTCCCCGTGGTCATTCTTCGAAAATTATAATCTCGATTGACGAAAATCATGTTGTCAATACGGTGATTTACATGCTCAGAGTTTATCCTGCCCTGAATTGAAAGATCCCGCACTTGAATCCCCGAATTTTTGTAAGTAACAGGTTTCTCAAAACGCACAGAAGCTGTTGTGATTTAGTTAAAGACACATACGTAATCATAACTAATCACAATCGTTTGCTTTAGAAAATTACAGCTTACATTTTATGTTCTGTTCTGAATCAGTATTCGCCCAAACAGCATTGTTCGTAAGATGATCATGGAAATCTGCCAAGTTTTCCTTCATGGTCTGGAATGAATCTTGGATGACCATTCCTTTGTTAATTTTATTACGATCAAGTTGCATTTCAGGGCCTAGAGCCAATGACTGGCAAACAAAAATAAACAGAGCTATAAATATGTAAAATTTTCCTGAAGTATCCCTTCATTTAATAAAAGCTTACTTCTGTTTTTAAATTCTCGACAGTGGGTGGCTGTGCGAACGTAACATTGCCATTTATTTCTATCGTTGAGTCCTCTTTTTTAGGTAGCGACATCAGAGTATCCTCCAATTCCTGAAACTTCCTTGTCTGGAATCGGTTGTTGGCGAGGGAGCACCAACTCCGAACTGAACTAACGACCGTTCCGTAATCGTTTCTTTTATCAAAGATAACCTCAAACATACCGTTGGGAACATGTTTCTCTAACGATGCCACAGCTGTATACAAAAAAAACGTTAAATTTAGCGATTGGAAATCGTCAGATGTTGCACGTGTAGGAAATTTACTAGTCTTACTAAAATATGAATTTCCGTTTCCAGAGTTTTGAAACTGCCGGAGGCTAATAGAAAACGTCGAGGGTTGCAGGTTCTGAGATTGCATTACTTGCGAGGCTGTTTCTACAAAAGTCCAGCCATTGTACTGGAACAACCGAAGTTTCTGAAGGTCTGCCAACGCTAGGAAGAACGCACCGTCACTACTACTCACAGGCAGAAACTGGAGTGCTCCAAATGAGCTAATAGTTTGGAAAGGAGTAAAACGCGTTGTTCCAAATTTCATGATTGTCGACTCAGTTGAATACGAAGTCTGGCCAGTTTCATCTACCAAATTAGAAGACAAATTGTGTGATAGTGGATTATTTTTTCGGGATTAATTAATTTTACTCAATCAAGGCGGTACCTTGTTTGCAGCTATTTGCAATAGCAATAAAATGTTCTTCTTGGCGCCTCACCCCACTTGTAAACGAAAATTGGCGGATGTCCTTGGCCCCGTGAGTTTGAATTCGCTGATAGCTCACAAACCGCTGCTCATTTAGCTGATACGTAAAAATCTCCGAGAGAATACTCGTCGATCCCGAATTATCTTGATAATTTGCGATGGCCAAGTAGTCCACATCAAACATTTTAAAGTGACGAACACTCTGAGGATTCTTTGCGGGAAGATCAGAGATATAATCAAAGTGGGATCCAAACCATCGATAGACTCCCACCGACACCAAGTAACTTTCTCCCTCCTCACTTTCGACCCTTTTTTCCTCAGGAGCAAGTGCGAGGAAAATATCGTTCAGAGTTTCTCCAGTACCTGTCCACAGCGAAGAACTCGTTCCTCCCGGTATTTGTTGCCTCACAATAAACCGATTATTCACCAGGTCGACTTCGTAGAGCGTCGACTTTGTACTGTTCCCCATACTGGCGTCCGGTCCAACACTATCGTCCATGACAGCGAACACGTATGTCGTCTCATTGGTCGTGAAAACATTTGTAGAAAGGGCACCAGGTGCTGGAGTGCTGAACAGTTCAGTTTGTTCAAATGTCTACCAAAATATAAATCTTTTAAACATTGAGTCTCGTGTAAATTTACAATAACATAACATATTTTTACAAACCTGTGCGTCATGCGAATACATGACAAGGTTTTCCGCACCCTCCCATAGCTCAATGGATACAACATAAGGTCTACTGGCAATTTCTTGGCAGTTGATATCAATAACATTTTTGGTTTCGAAGAACTGGCCTGCTATCCGCTCGAGTTTATTAATAACGAGCGCTTTTTCTAAAGGAAAAATACAGCACAACAGAAATAGTCAAATTTTTAAAGTTTAAATATAAAAAATTTCGAAGGTCAAACCGTGTAGGTAATCCTGAGGATCCGACTGACTAGAACTTGACGTATTTGGACTGTCTTCTGCGATGACTTGACGCTGTCGTCTCACCGATTTCTTCGACTTGTCCACTTGACTATCAAAGTATATTTTCTCGATAGACTTCGAGTACGCTTTGAGATGACTTAAAACGGGAAGATATGGATTATTTTGTAACGTCCTACGCGACTGGCTACTTTGACTACTGCCTAAACTACTAATTACTTCACGTGATGATACTTCCGAACTGTTTGAGTCGAAAACATACTCAAATATCTCTTGGAGTGACCTCATTCTAGTTAACCCTGGTGTTAGTACATTTTCCGAACTCTCAACCGTACCGGCCACTTGGACGATAAACAGAACAAAAACGATAAAACTTAACGATACACAACTAGAAACAACATTTAAAACACGAAGGTGTTGAATTATCCTTGAGTTTCCTTTAAACTTTGTGTTCTTTCCAATCATCCCTTTCAGTTGATGGTCGGGTAAGATCATTGTTCTACTTTTAGGGTTGTCAGCCACTTGCTTACTTCAACTGTTTGTTGTGCAATAATTTGGACATGATTAGATTTTAAATATTCTCCAAGACCTTTACTTCTTTAATAGGAATTTCAAGGAGAACTCGGTTGTTTTGGGTGGAAACGCCAATTGATTTGTGGCATCGGCTGCCTACGACAGTGACAACGACCCTGTTTCTGTTCAGAAAGAAATTTAACAGGTTTAATTATTTCATTTGAATACAATGTGTCACCTTAAAAAAACACAGTTTCTGACGTGTTTTTTGTGTACAGAGGCGAAAAGGGCATCAGCCAGCAGCCCTAAAACAAGTATCCTGTGCATTTTGATAAGCACATGTAAATTGCTGTCAAAGAGCTGATTATGCAAATGAGATTAACTTGGGCCCAACAAGCAAACCTGGAGCTGGAGTGGCCAACAAAGAGTCTCAGTCGTCCCCGTGTCGGTGGATGCGAAGCCGGCGGTTGAAGAAATTTGTAAAGGAGCAGTCGAGAAATTTTTGTTAAGCAGAGCTGGGCTGGACATTGGAATTTGTGTAACTTATGCTGAATAGGCGAAAAGAGACTAAAGAACAACAACAAGATTCTAATGACGTTGATGGGAGAAAGTTTTTAAAAAAATGAATACTTTTGGGTGTCAGATGATTAGCCAAGTTATTTGAATGATTTTACTGGAGGGACAGTTAAATTCAAAGTAGGAGACCTGTTGTTTTCCTAGGTTGAACTTTGGTTTAATATTTTGGTGCGGCGAATTGATTAGAAGATTGAAAAACTGATGCATGGGTTGGAGATTGATTGTTGACTGGGTTTAAGGACTTCGTTTTCTGTGGAAGGGGGTGAGGGGATCAAGTTTAAACGGATTATAGTGATTTAAATAAGACAAAGATGGATAGTCAGTGTGGAGGAAGGGAGGATTTTATTTGTGGCGTTGTGGAAGGTATAGATAAAAAAGTTAAATTTTACGTGAGTACATGGAATGGAGTTTTTTTAATGCTGAACCGGCTTAATTTGGCAACTGTTTCAGGGTTTTATGGACGGCCATGGACGACTGAACAACGAAAAGATTTATTTACCAAGTACGGTTTGAGTCAAGTTTGTTTTTGGTTGTTTTTTGGCTGACATTGATATAGATGAATTTTGGAAATGTACTCTTTAATGTAGAATGAAAAAATGGGGGATGAACTCCTACCTGTATGCCCCCAAAGACGACTACAAGCACAGGGCGTACTGGCGGGAGCTGTACACAGTTGAAGAAGCCGACCACCTCTCTAGTTTGATAATGGCTGACGAAAGACAACGGGATTCGGATTATTTACGCAATTTCACCGGGTCTGGACATCATCTATTCGAGTTCGAAAGACGTTCTCGCGCTCAAGCGCAAACTGGAGCAAGTGAACCAGCTCGGGTGTGACGCGTTTGCAGTCTTGTTCGACGACATCGACAGTGAAATGAGCAAGGCGGATAAGGAAATGTTCAAATCTTTTGCACATGCTCAAGTCTCTGTGACGAATGAAGTGTACGAGCATATCAGTCCTCAAAAATTTCTGTTTTGTCCAACCGAGTACTGCAGTACGCGGGCCCTTCCGACGGTCAAGACATCGGAGTATTTGAACACAGTTGGAGCCAAGTTGGATCCCAGTATTGATATTATGTGGACCGGGCCCAAAGTCATTTCCAAAGACTTGACTATTGATTCAATAGAGGAAATTGCGGAGGTGATGAGACGACCACCTCTCATATGGGATAATCTCCATGCGAATGACTACGACCAGAAGAGAGTATTCCTTGGACCCTACTCAGGGAGAAGTCCATTAATTATACCGAAGCTGAGAGGAGTCCTAACCAATCCAAATTGTGAGTATGGCGCAAATTTCGTTGCCATTCATACTCTAGCACAGTGGAGCCGTTGTTCTGAAGATGCCAAGAAGGAAATTGGTAAATAAGTCATAATTAGCGCTTTGAATTACGAATTGAGGAGAAAAAAAGTACTGATTAAATTTTGGTCCTAGATGAAGCCATGAATCCTGACGCGAAACTGGAAACCGAAAGCGAGGATGGAAATTCGAGTCATATTCCAGATAATTTAGGACCTCAGGTATATCACCCCGTTGTGGCTCTTCGGAAAGCAGTTGTGGAATGGCTCGAAGAGTTTTCGAAGCACAAAGCTGCCTGGGGTCCTATTGTCAAACCACAAATAATAAGCGTTCCAGTCCCACTTCTACCTTCAGTGAATACCTGCATATCCTTGACCAGTACGACGACCACTACAACCACGTGCTCGGTTCCAAGAACAACTGCGATCCTGCCGTCAGCTATTCCTAATGTACCCACAGTCAATTGTAGCGCAAGCGAACTGAATGCGATCGTTGAAGTAATGACAATAATTTATCAAAAAAGGGTTAATTCAGATTTTAATTAACATGTTAATTTTATTTGTTTAGAATGTTACCAGCAGCTTCATTCCACCAACGTCGACAACTGTTATGAACAGTCTTGTTGCAGACAACAAAGTAATTTGTGCTGATACCGTTGAGTCTGTGACGAATACTACGGCCATAGACCAGGCTAATTCGTCCGATTCCGATATAACGGAAGTACCTATTAAACCAAAGTCATCAGATGGAGACCAGCCGCAGGCGTCGTGTTTGGCTGGGTTGGAACCAATGGACTGCAATGCAACCCCGCCAAGTAGATCCCCGCCTCATTCATCCGTACCTGTTTTAGGTAGTGATCGCGTTGTAGAAGATGTCCCCATGGGTGAAAACATTGAGAGAACAAGTGTAAGTGACTTTATTGTTCTTTTTGTGTGGCTGTTTTGATCGCTGTCGGTCATCATAAGGTTTCTGCGTTTGCATCCTTATAGGAAATGTCAAGTCCCGATGAGGGTGTTGAGTCTGGTAATACTTCTGTGTCGGTGATGAACCTTGATTCTGAACTAGACTCAGGTGGAAGTTCAACAAATCAAGCGAATACTCCTTCGTCCTCAATGCAGGTGGAGAATCAGCTAGACGAAGAGTCAAAACCACTCAATCACGACCGAGAACTGACTGTTGAAGACTTACATCTTTTGTGTGATCTTTTCTACTTGCCTTTTGAACATGGCAGTCAAGGATTGCAACTTCTTCATGAGTTCCAGTGGCTCAAAACTAACTCAAATTTGGTCGCTGGAATTTCGGAAGCAGATAAATCAAAACCAGAAGTAATTAACAGATGCATATTTGTAGCTAATTAGTTTTTTTTTCTAAATCCAGCTCCCTAAAAACGTCGCCTTTCATTTTTATATGGCTGTTGTTCTCAGGTTGTTGAATGGTTCGAACGGGCTGGTAAGTTTTCTGAACTCACGAAAAATGTGAATCGCATGTGCGAAAAACTAAACGATGTTCCGAACCGGGAGCTAATGTATGAGCTGTATCCGTACGTGTGGGACATGCGAGGAGTTGCTGCACTTATGAATTCTTACGTGACCTGGCTAGGTATGTTTTCCCTTAAGCGTAATGTTAATAATTTTTTGTCGCAGCTAATGCTCATCTTGCATTTTAAAACTTGAGAGTTGTCAGAAATTGGCTAATTTAAAACTCGGTCGGCGCATGATTTTTTTACAAATAAGGATGGCATATGTTAGGCATTATTAAAAGTGGGCCGATTTCATTCATTATCAAGGGTATAATTTAGGGAAACGTTTTGTGGAAAATCATACTGAAGTTTCTTAAAAATTAAAATATCTTAGAAATATTGTAGATTTAAAGGAAATTACACGGTTACAGGGATGCAAGCTTACCTTTTTCGATTATTTCGTTAAAAATGCATTACTAATATAATGACCATCGGTTTAAGTTGAGCCTAGTACTGTCTGTTTCACAACTAACAATGGTGTTTGGGCGAACAGAAATTTTACAGACAGTCATCTGCACGTTTTGCTGTCGCATTGAATGCATGACCATTGTAACACTAATGAGGGATTTAGGAGTAAGATTCGCTTGAAGTANATTGTAACACTAATGAGGGATTTAGGAGTAAGATTCGCTTGAAGTAAATTTATAAATTTTTTTATGATTTTAACTAGTATCGAAAATGTTATGTATTTATATTCATTTGATGGAGGATTTTATGAAGTTATTATTTAACATTACAATTTATTCAAGATTTTGAAGAGGAAAGCTCTAAATATCTAATAAATATGTTTGCTGTTATTTGTTCACAGCTTTTGGACACATCCCTGCAACTGTTTCCGTTTTTACGACGGGATCATATACATGTAGGCAAAACATAAAGTTATTTATCAATACCTTTTTTTCAACATTGTTTTTTGGATCAGCTGAAAAGAGCTTACAAGAACTTACTTAGGTGTGGGTAGTATTACAGAGATGACAATTGCTAATATTTTGGAATGCCCAGTATTTCACTTTGTATGCGAATTTATAGACCTATGGTATGCTAGTCACCGAATTAACATTTTCGGAGTATGCTTAACGTAATATTGTTTGTTGTTGCACTTTTTTCAGGAAGCGGTTGTCACTAGTTTCTTTTATTTCCCTTTGCTTTCTTACAAAATCAATCCTGTCTTTATGCTATGGGAATCCTGAATAATTCCTTGGCTGCTTGGTAACATACTTATTAACTTGACCTGTTCTTTCTGTATTGATTTGAATTTGTTGAGCTTTGTGATTCTTTAATACCTTTAAATATATGATATGTGGGATTGTGCGTATACGCAGAGACCATTCGTTCTTAGAATTTGCATTAAAGAACGTTATTTACCATTCCCGTAGGGTTTTCCAAAGGCTGGAAGGAAGCATTCATGAGTGGAGACCAGGAGCCATGGGTTATTCGTGGAGGACTGACAGCAGAACTACAAGTAAAATCGAAAAACGATATCCCATATGTTAAAATTTCTTGTGCCTATCTGTAAATCATTGTTAATTTTCAACAGAGACTTATTCCAGTTGACCGGGGCACCGATTTATATCTCTACAAAGCACCTGATATTCCCAGTTCGCAAACGTATACAATTCGACCTTATTGTAGCGCGACTGACGAAAAAGCGATTTACAAAGTCTGCACAATGATATTCAAAGATGGTATGAGTGTCGCGGACGAGTTTGTACGATATCCTGAACTGCCGGGTGACGTGTAAGGAACAAAATGGATACGCTTGTCTGTTAACATATGAGTGGATTACTCTAACCAGATTGTTTTCCGCTTGTTGTCTATAGCACTATTGGAGGCTATATTACACTAAGTCCAGAGGTTTGCTTTGTTGTGGAAGATAGTAGCGAAATCGTACTAGGAGCTGCTGTCGCAGTGATAAATGCCAAAGATTTTCGCCGTCGACTTCAAGTGGGATGGGTGGAAAGTCTTCGGCAAAAATATGCGTCGCCTAGAGAAGACGACCCCGATTTAGTTAAGGATGTGATAGCCTCGTTGCACAACGACGTTTCAGAAATTCCACCTGATGTATTGATAAATCATCCTGCGGAACTCAAATTTATGATGGTGTCACCGTTGGTAGATCCAAGTGTTCCCAAACGTCTTGTGACGTGCATCCTGGCAGCACTCCGAGCAAATGGTAAATTTTTAAATGCAAACGGTTTGTCATTAAACAAGCTGTGACACTTGCCTAATGAATAATATCCAACTTTCAGGTGTATTTGGCTGCTTTATCGAAGTTTCAAAAGATGACAACTTTTTCAACGATATGTATAAGAAACTTGGCTTTACAGAACTTTGTCCGAACTTCCTCGGACGGTGTTTTTAACTTCTTTCTCGGTGAACCTTCTCATTGCAATATGGATTTATTCAGATGCACCATCAAAATCTACAAAAAACTCCGTTTTACTTGTCGTAGTGTTTATTTTTGTGTGTAGGTGAATCTCTGGAGAACTTGTGTATTTCGGTGACATTTTTATTTTCATGTTCAATGAAATTTGTATAAACACTTGCAGTTGGTGCTTTACCTGGAAACCATTAATATGTATCTAGCGTGAAAATTTTTCCAACGTTTCCTTTCAGTGAAAAGATGGTGTTGAAATGCTTTACCAAATCAATAATTGTCAGCCTACTAATTGCATAGAAAATGTTTAAAAGGCTTTACCGAAGAATGCTTTCCAACAAAAGAACAGACTTGTTAGGGCTAATACCAATGAATCAATGAACGAATCTAAAATTGTAAAATAATCCTTACCAAGCTAAAGCATCCAAGGTCAGGTAACTACTTCACTTTCGGTTTTTCGTATTTACTCTATACACAATATATTTGTTTAGTTGACTATCATTACGTAACAATTTTTTTTTGGATATTCAACTTTATGTTATATTTTGTCTGCGATCATCTTGGTTTCGTTTGAAGCAGGAGTTCATAACCGACAAACCGTACTTGCTTGAAGTGTAAAAAATCGGAAATAAAAAATGCGAAAACATGAGAACCGATTGTTTAATTTTCTTGGCATTTCATGATCATTTTTGACGCAAATATAGAGGACCAACTCGAGTGGAAGAAGAGAACGGGCCAATATTTTTTCTACAACATGTTTCATAAAAAGTGTGCCTCATTTCATTGGAGTGAACATATATTAGGAAGGTTTCTTGGGTGAAGTCTCAGTTGAGTTTCTTCTTTCACCGGGAGACGACACGCGTGACGCTTCCCTCACTCCATCGTTTCGCGAGTTTCCCTTGACTTCTAGGTCTAGACTGTTCTTGTACGGGATATTTTCACCCATATTCCATATCAAGTTCAATAACCAGTAACTCAAATAATTAAAGTAATCGTTCATTTCTTGGTTTTAAAGTTCTTGACCCGGCTACTGACTCATTTACCTTTTTGAATAGGCGTGAAACTAGACCTCTCGTCCTTGCTAGCTTGGTGAGTTATTTGTTTTCTCGAAAATCATAACATTACGTCATTGTCGTCAATTATTTATAGTTTATTCAATCTGTTTAATCGTAAGCCGTGTCAAAGACCGTAATGACTTTATGCAAGTTATCAGATTGCCCCTTACAGAAATGTGCGTATGTGTAGCTGTTGTTCGTCGTAGATTGTGCTTTTCATGGGCAATTGTGAAGTAGTCCATGAGGTGTAATTAATTGTACATGTATTGCGGTTTTCGTAAGCTCTCTGTAAACTAAGAGGGAAAGCCATTGGAAACTTTTTCATCCAAATTTTTTGAATGATTGTTGGTGAGTTTCTGCTTCAAGACGCGTGCACATTGTCTTTCATCAAATTCATGTGTCTTGCTGTCCGTCCAATATATGAGACTAGCTATATTCTTGATAGAATTATATACTCATTGGAGGAGTAGGCAAAAATATTGTTACTTTAATAGACTTCAGTTTTTCATGGATTTTTTTTTTGCTCTTGTCTTTGACTCTTTTCTTTTGGTTTTATTTTCTCTCATTTGAAAGCCCGCAACCGTTCAAGCGTGGTCTAATGCCAAGCTATGTCTTTAACTCATACTTGGATGGTTGCGTCGCATCACACAAGAGGTTTAGTTTTGATAGGATACAGAACAATTTATTCTCATGAAGAATAAGATGATGTCACATGAAAAACATGATTTGATGTACGCTGCAAGTGTCTGTAAAAATATTGGTTGTCCTACCAACGAAAACAACATGATGACCTATTATTATGTTCAGCGTTTTTACGAGTCGGGCACCCGCGACTATTGTAGAGGAGAAAGGAAAGGTAGGCAAATATAGGAAACTGCCAGATGCATGTATTATTCATGCACGGACACATTGTAAAAACTTGTTTTTGTGAAAGTTGCACATGGTTTGTGAATGATTGAACTCGGCAGATAGAAGTCCAGGAAAAATCAATCAGACGTTCTATGTTATCAGGGCTGTAGATTAATAGGCTGTTCTGTTTTGTGGGGAATATGTCAAAAAATGGTGATTGGTGTAAACATATGCAAGAAGCCATTGACCATTCCAGATTCTAGATTTTCGTTTTTGACGGGCAGTTTGACCGATTGGCTGCAGAATAATAATGGAGAATTACGTGACATAATAAAGCTGAGTAGCCAAGACGATTTTTTTCTTCTCCTATTGTGTGTGGAATTTAATGGCATATTTTGATTCAAATGTAAAAAGAAGCTTGACGAGAGTTTTTTGTAGGTGTGACCGTTCAGCCGAATTCCCAGTTTCCCCCGTCTCTGTCTGCACTGGAGTCTTTAATGTGTTGTTGCATGTAATAATAATAACGTAGCAACACCACCAACACATTCCTCCACCCGAGAGGTAATAAAACTTGTCTTAAAAAAACTCCGAAAAAACATTGTATTATAGGTTTATGGTCGCATGAGAGTCAATCGACCAGCCGGTGTGTTATATTTTTTTTATTCGGAGTCAACGTTTAGATGATGACGATGTATCAATAAAGTTGCAAACCTTGTCTGAAATAGCAGCACAGACACAAGATATTACATCCGACAGTTAAAAGCATCATTTTTCCAACTGCTCGTAGAGTAATAACAAAAATTAGTTGAAAACTGCACAAGCTCGTAGATCAAGTAGCATATTGGGAAAAAATGTGAAACTGATACTGGGAAACCGTATGCGAAATACATACGCACGCCAAGACATACTCATTATCATGAAAGTGAAGAGATTGACACCAGCTAATAAAAAGTACGGTCATTAGTATAGCTGTAGATTCAGTAGTGGACGGTTGAAGGCAAATTTGTTAAAAGCTAATGCAATCCTTGCAATGAATCCAAACTGTGGCTTTGGTCAAGCCCACCCGATAGCCACTCGCTTTCTCCGGAAGAGACAGGCTTCAGAATGTTTTCATGACACGTACGAAATGTTCCAACAAAGACAATTGTTTAGTGTACAGATAGGGAAAAGCGGTCTCATTCGCAGGGCAACACACGTTATGCAAGTTTTGAGTAACTCAGTAATAGCTTTTGGATAAATATGTCATTCGGGAAATCGGTTATCAAACCACCTCTGCAAAACACTAAACTCTTGTTTGTGTATAAGAGTAAAAATACATTTTGATTTTTAGTGAAATGTTGCGTCAGACGCAGTAATTTTATATGGAACCTCGTTTAGAGGATAAAAACATAACTTGATACGTGAAGTAACATAATGGGAATTTAGTATCGTATATCCGTTCTTTTCATGAACAGCTCTTTTTTGTACTAATCAACATGATCTTGGAAAGACGGCTTAAATTTCAAAATTCTTTTTATTAATATATTATAGCTTCATATAAAAGATCTTGGGCGAGAAGGACTCTACGTGTGATCGCCATTGTTTTTTTTTCGGATGCAAATATCCAGTGAAGGTACAGCCTCAATAGCTTTCTTTGAAAACTCTGGTCATGCGACTCTTCTAAATGGAAAAAAAGAGCCTGAACAAGAAAAATGTGTTAAACTTCCAACCTGAACCTATGAAAAAACAAAAAATGGTAAAAGGCCAATAGACGCGGAAAAAAATACAAAGTAAAGCCAACTGCTGCTGTTGCTGTTGAGATGGAGAAAAAAACGAGAAGTTAATAGTTGTTGTGAATTGCTTTACGGTTGTAAACAGGACGAAGGGATAGACGTAATATATTTTATGAACTGCATAGCAAAGGAGTTTATAATATACTCTTTTCGGTTCGGTGTTGCAATCATTCATCCATGACTAATAGTACGTAATGGCTGCGGTGGTGCTTTTCATGGTAACCATGGTTTATTTTTTGATGGATTGTATGCGGATATTCGACTGCACGAAACGGACTGCCAACTGCCAATGTTACCCAGGACGGCAGGGAAAACTCCGTAACAGGTGCAGACTTGCTGGGGCAACTTGCAAGAACGATTTTTACCTTTTCAAAATCTATTTATTTCATTTTGACGGAAAACGATAGGGATATTTTTACTCCATGTCCAAAAGTTTAACTCTTGATAAGCTTTTGTCAAAGCGCTCGATCTGTAAACAGCATTTTCTCTATTTTGATCATTAAGTTAGACCGATTTAGTGCAAGTCATAAACGGGAGAGTAATGAGGTTCATGTGGCTCACCTCATTAACATTCGCTTAAATAAATTTTTTTAGAGCTTTTCTTTTCAAAAAACTATGACGTGTTTGACTAAACCATTCAAACGATTACAACGTTTCTCTCAAAATTGTTTTAGAATCGCAACTGTTGGTCTGTTAAAATACTCACCCTGGGGGGTTTAAAAAACTCTCAGAGGATGCCAAATGCATGCGATACTATGACCTGGATAAGGTAATCTTGAAAACAATTCCAGAGTCGAGTTCTAGCGGTGACTTGGAGGAAGTCTAGTTTTGATAGAACATTAAAGTTGGTTCTTTTGCCATCCGTATTGGCTAACTACAGATAAAAAAGTGTGGCTCGTGTGCTGTTTGTATAGGTTGAAAATAAATAAGGTCTAGCTTATTACCAAATAGTATACAATCTCAGAGGGGATACTTGGAACAAGCGAGCTTATTACTGCCTAGTAGGCAACACTTCTTCCGACGAAATCGTTAGTGCAACAAAACATATGTATTTATTTGTAAGCTTGTAAAATACAAATCAGTGCATATGAGGAATAACGTGTCAAATTATCGTAATAGCTTTGCTGAGGGGGAGTAGCGAACGAAACAGTTTATTGGGCTTGGTTTCCCCCATTTAAATCTGCAGCACGAGGAGAATGTTATAGATATACAGTAACAAACAATGATCTTCCCGAGCGTCTTGGCATGTCACAACCGTGTGCATTTTTTTCATTTCTAGGGTAATATGCCTTCCCCATGGATTTATCACACTGCTATTAATACTTCCACTACCAGTTTGTTTCGAGCTATTTATTCGTCTAAATTGCTTGCTGACAGGTTTAACATTGCATCGTGCGTTTTTTTAAACGGATCTATATAAATTCAAGAATTTTTTATTCCTCGGTGCAACTATGTTTCTTCCTCGATAAATCCAATATTCTCTTTTGATTTTCATTGAATTATGGTTTCCATGTTAACGAGACTGTGGAAAAGGCGGGCGGAAGACAACCTGGCCTTTCCATTCTCTGCCAATTCAAACGAAATCATTTGATATGTTTACATCATCATAATCCTCCTCGTTCTATCCATTTTCTGTAATAGATCTCCATGACGGAGATGAAACAAAATTCCATACCAAGGAAAATAGTCTAGAGCTGTTGTTGTTGTTGTGGATCGCTATTCCCATTACACTAATAATATTTACTTAAAAGTTTCCTCTTCGTTTCCAAACCGCACAGAACGCATACAAAAATGTATCTGAAAAAGTGTTTTGAGGAATGAAAAGAGGAGTACACCCGGATTTCCGTCTGGCGACGTGTTGGCGTATTTGTCTCATAAATTGCCACCTTGTCGCGAGTTACCATTTTCTACAGGTATTTGCGTTATGTCATTTCGTGACATTTGCGAGATATATGAATGAATAAACATGATATACGCAAGTGGGAGGATTATGTTTACGTATGCAAGATTTTAACTGTACTTTCAACGTTTACTTTTACTCATTAAGCTTGGATAAGCGTGTTAGAGTGAATATTCCAACTGGTTTACTCGCAAGTGCGCTTTAAATCGATTGTACAGCGTCTGGAGTATGCATCCATACAAATACTTTATGTGTATCTTGTTGACAGCGAACGCACACGAATATGCTTACCATTTAAATTATTTATCAATGTAAGAACTGCGTAGATTATATCTTTCTGCACGTGTTCCCTCAATACGGAATATTTAAGGAATTTTGTGTCTCAGTTAGGGACTCTCCTCTATAGCTTGTATTATGGTCAGACGTGACAGTTAATGAATACCGAATCTTATTTGGATGAACACTTTCATATATCAAAGTTCCGATTTGAAAATAAGAAGAGTTTAAAAAAAAGCCCAGCAGAAACTGGGTCATATTATAACACATTAACGCAGCGCAGTCAAGCAGTAGTCAAGAATTTCTACATCTGGCTGTAGACCGTAGCTTTCTAATACTATGCGGCCGTTTGTTTCTCCATAATATGTATGTAGTGAAATACTGTACTAGGATGGCAGCTCTTCCGGGGGAATTCAGCATCATTTTCTCCTACGGCCGGTCAAGGTGGTGATGAGAATGTCAGTTTATTACATTCATATTATCTTCAGTCAGTAGTTTAAAGCCAAAACAAACATGTCATTTACCAGTTACCGCAAGTTTATTAAGCAAAATAAAAAGAATATTTTTTTTTTAATATTCTGAAGCCAACATTTAGCCACCAAACTTTCTGTCTGAACTCTGAAGTGACTGATACAACGGTTTAGTGTTGCTTCTTGTAACAGCAGACTCGCCTCTTGTACAACTCCATGTTTGTCATTTTTTATATGTTAGCTACACTTTGAGTAAACAGTAAATAAGCCATTCTTTCGAACATGTTGTCGAGGCGAAAAAGGGTGAAAGAAAGCGACTTCTATTGTTTATGTTACGAGAGGACAAGGCTAATCTTGTAAGTTTTTTTTTACTGTCGTGCTTTGTATCATACTTACATACTTATTTCCCCTTTTTTAGCGGTTTTATTTGTTTGGATGCAAAACCACTGTGGGGTTAGGGGGTTCCAGGGAGAAAAAAAGGAGAGAAAATTCAGTCAGCCTGTTTACCTTTTTGACAAGAGGAAAAGTATTTATATATTTGCTTTCTTTTTATTCTGTACCCAATGGATGGATGCATAATAGGCCATTATTGCATGCCATTACACCAGCGTCCCTGTTTGTTTGCCCGACGGACAAAGACATTTGACAGAGAAAGTCAGAGGCACATACTTTCTACCATCTAGTTTGTCCAAGCTCTTAAGCGAAAAAAGGGAAAATGTTGCATGCACAACCGACTTGGTACGCACGTACGACAAGAAACACAACAAAATTTTCGTCCTATTGTTGTCACTGCAAGTTACACTAAGCAAATAGCGTGTAGTTTCTTTAAAATATTGGTGTAACCTAGCTTGTATTAGAGATTACCCAGAAAAAGAACGCTACATTTTTTTTTGAGACGGCATTGGATCCGTTGAATCACCACAGGTAATCGTGTACTGCAGTGTTATTTTTAATGATTAGTTTTTTTTCGCTAGGTGAGAGTGTATGTAATGCTGGTATTACCTAACTAACAACTAGTGTTAGTCCGAGTAATGAATTCAGCGGTGTGTTCGACTAGTGATGTGCGTGACGCGAAAAAACGCTATAGTAATAATACCCTCGGTTTGTGTACATTATTATTATGCATGCAACGTAAGAGTAAAAAGCAAAATGTTTCCAGTGAGACGCTCACTAGCTAGTCCAAAAAAACGCCGTTGTCAAGTAACGTAGTAAAATGTGAATTGTTGAAGTGAAAAGAGGAGTGGATAAAATGTCGCTCATACAAGTAGGCATAGCATTTTTTGGACATGAAGCAAAATATGTTGGTGAATATATTTTCCGCGTATAACAACTTCACTACTGAATGGCTGATCCAAATATGCATGTGCTTTGATTGTAATACTGTCTGCAACTTCAGATCTTATATTTGTTGTTTACAGGGATTTGAGTACTACTAAAGCGAGGTCGAACTGTGACATTCCATGATTTTCACAAAAAAGGGAAAATGTATTGAATTTATCAATTGGTGGATAATTACTATTGAAAATCAATTTTGCTGTAATGAAGACTGATGATCAAGTGAAACTTGACCCAACCTGCTCACTCTTGAAATGCCATGGACATCATGATCGAGACATGGGTGGCTGTGGAGATTCCAGCAGTTTGCAGGCTACACCGGTAAAATCATCCACTGGATTAGCTTTTTCGCACCCAACCGTCCTAGTTATCACGTTTTTTGCTACTATTGTCGCTATCTCCAATATTCCAGGTGAGTGAGTCTTTCGTTGAATATGCACCAAAGAATGTTTTAACCGTCTTATCTCAATCCTTTTTTTGCATAGAAGTAAATGTTTTTCAAAGGCAGTGTATACAATGTATCATCGGAAGGCGTTTTAGCATTAAAATTCTGTCGTTTACCATCTTCCAAAGCGTCTTCTAGTTTTCCAATAACCGAGACGATGAAGCAGAAAAAAAGTTGTATCATTAGAAAATCCTTTTTCAAAAATTGCTGAGAGGGCAATGAGATAGTATTTTTACGATGCATCCCAATGATATCCGTTGTGTACATCTTTATCAATGTTTTCTTGCACAAGCCAGTGCTGTAAAATGAGTATCTTGGAGGTAGACACGCTCTTCGTTACAACAAAATCAACTCTGACTCATATTCTTCCAAGAAGGGAACATGTAGATGAACAACAAAGATTAACGAAACACAAGACAATTTGCTTCATAGTGACGAATTTCAATTGATTTACATACTACTATGAATCTGCGGCGGCAGCAGCAGCAGCAGCTAATGAGACTGTCCCCGTCCGTAGATGTCTACTCTGAGTAGGTAAAGTTTGGCCTGTACGGGCTACAAAAAGGCGTTGATTGTTTTTTCAACTGCAGTTCAACTCATACTGTGTAGTAGTGGCTTGATACATCATCACTTATTAACGCTGCATAATAAAGTTGTCGTTCCGTCCAACGTTCAATTTTCTTATTGTGTCCTGCCAAAGAAAACAAATGCCCATCAGGAGCTCGACGTGGTTGCACGATGATGCCTGCAAATCTATTCGTCACTGTCACCACAAACAATCCTAGGGAAAAATCAGAAGGATTCTTATTGTCGTTAGGTGTACCAAAAAGTAAATGGGCGACACGTATTATACATTCATAGATGATAAAACAGCCTCCTGCCAAGTTAAAACACTAATTAGTTAAAAAGCGGAAGGTGCTACGGCAACATTAAGAAAGATATGACAAAAAAGTGGAGTAATCGGCTTACATTTTTTAATATGAGAGAAGCCGTACACGCATAAAGACAGATATTCCCTGACCGTAATGGTTGACTGTGATCAGAGTGATTGGAAGTAAGGGGAGAAGGTAATTTTCTGGGAGCCTCTAGTTTCCTCTCTTCACATGCCACATGATAGGAAAACGAGAGAAAATCAGCTTATTAAATATGCATGACACTGAGAAAGCTCCTATTCTGATTTTTTTCCTCCTATCGTAGACAGCACTCAGATTTGACCCATGTGGGATCTCGCGTCAGCCAGCGAATGAGGGGAAAAATCGTGATGTATGAAATCGTCGAATGATACGGACGGTTCCTGAGCAAACTATTGTGTTTTTCTGCACTGTGTTGTTTGCTAGAAAATGTAAAATGTTGGAGAGGCTTTAACATAATTTTCAACACTCAGCTTTTTTTCATGAAAAATTTGGAAGGTTGATCGCTACGCTGTATCTATTACGACAAGAGAAAAAAAAGTTTGGATTTGCGTCATTTGATTATCCATGTTTTCCAAGACGTTGTTGATGAAATTCCTTTTAGATACGGGAGAGATGGTTAAGTAAGCGTGCAAGACGTGCGAAAATGTAGCATTTCTTAGTTGATTCTTTATTAATATTGGTCATAGCCATGCTACACAATGCCTTTATTCAATTGCGTGTCTTACACAATTTTTTGATTTCGGAAGTATCTACAATAAAGTCATACATACATCGTTACGTTCAATTATATATGATATATGATATTGAAACAGACACATGATGAGATTACTATCGAGTACTTACACGACGACACGGATAACATTTTAAATAGACACTAGACAGTCGTGACGTAACACTGGTGGCTTTAGAGACTAAACGGGGGCTTTGGCTTTCTCCGTTGGATATATGGCGTTTGTATATTTTAGAGGTTTTTACATTTGAATAAATTATGGACGGTAGAATATATTCTTATATGGACACATTGTTTAGAATAGGTAGTAGTTACGGCCCGTCATATTTGTACAAAATGTTTAGTCAAATTTTCACATGCCACAATTAGTATTTGACTAAATCAGCAGTTTTTGTAACTCTGATATTTTACTTGATCATTTTCTATTTTTCAGGTACTGCTGGTATTGACTGCTTTAAATGTGTGAGTTTGAACGGCAACAATCCCTCATGGTAAGTATTTAGGATGAATGACTGTTGGCACTTAAGGTGGATAAATGTGTTACGACAACTGATGACTGATTGTATTTTACTTTGGTTTCTTTCTTTCTTGTTGTGTTCTTAGCGAGGACCCATTCCACAACAACTATTCAATTTCAATCCTTGAGTCTCCTTGTATGGGTGGTAGGAAAGGTCGAAACGGTCTATTCCCTGCCACTGCTTGCATAAAATTAGCTGGTAAATACTGTACGTAACCCACATTTGATTGTATTCTTTTTTCTCTATTAACATTGTTTGCTGTCATGTTTAAATTTCTTTTTAATATTGCATACATTATTGATAGCTGGCTGCATCTCATTACGTAGTATAAAACAAAAATATCCATATAAACTTGATCAACTAAACAAAAAGTAGCGTATTAGGCGAAGAAATAATAGATGGAGTTGAAATTTCTTGTGTTGTATATAATTGGTCCATGATGTGGGATAGCTGACACAGGAGAAAGTATGGTGGTTCGGACGTGTGCTGTTGACAGTGGTACACTAACCCTGGACACGGAGTTAGCTCGCATGAGTCATTGCGGATATTTTTATTTCGACGACAGGTACTTCATCATGTTCACTCATATCTCGGACAATACAAAAAAAAATTAACGTGAGAATGTCAGCGTAGTAAAGAAAAATATACAGCATTTCTGGCTTGAAAACTTTGACTCATCATCAACAATTCCATTGTTCAGACTTCTCCAATTCCCAGCGACAAGTAGAAAGTTGAGTAGACTCTGCTTCCCCACTTCTCCCTCGTAAAATGAAAGTTTTAGCAGTCGTATTCTTCAATTTTTCTGTTACTCTTACTGTTTCCTCGGTATCGTGCGTAATTACAGCAATGGTCACATTACCCCAACCCCAAAAAAGTACTTGGAGGAGTAATTATTCAGAAGACAAAGTCTTGTCAAGCAAATTGTATTTGTGGAAGGCTCACTGTCCTCTCTGAGCTCGGTTAATTCGGCAATGAATATTAACGTGTCAGCAGGACAATAATTAATTACCCCTCAACTGCTTCAATGAAAGAGTCAACTATGGAAAATTTCCTTGTTTTTAGTTAGTAGTTTTACCTGTAGCTCTCAACTTATTTATACTTGTTACTGCTTCTGCCCTTATTTTGTCAATGCAGATCTTCGAGTATGCTCGGGTTGCATGAAGTTGTTGTTATTTCAAGTAGAACTGTCTCGATGAAATTTTATGTATCTGATACTGTTATGGTTACACTATTAGTGAAACACGTCTTTACTTCGAATTTACTTCGAGAGTTTGTCAAAAACCCACTTTTCAACATTTTGCTAATAAGGGCAACCGTGCAGTAATTAGATCCGGAATCGAGTACACCATTCAAATATTGGATGAAGCAGCGTGATATGAGAGCCAAGGGAGGGAAAGGAGGAGGGTGAAAATGTATTATCCTTTCCAGACCTTTTAGTAGGAAAATGTCTTGATACGTTTCCGCTTGTAGCACCTTCTCATATTTTTCATCCATCCATGTATAGCCATTCCCAGCTCTAGTCGAACATTTATTCACTATTCACAAGAAAGTCTTAGGTTTAGTCGTCAATACGTATCTGTATCATTCAGCATTTCTTTCACCTGTCACAGCGAATGCAAATGTTCTACATGTTCTGTAGCCTGAACTGAGCTATAGTAGATTAATCCGCATTATACGCTGCATCAAGGTAGGGTGGTCTAGTTACAGGGGCATAGCTAACAACGGAACGTTACATGGGTGGAATCACTTCATCTATGATTTAAAATACATATCCGCATCAGAGTATACATGAGAATTCAACTGCTGACTGATGAAGTAATTGTAGATGTGTAGTGCAACATTGCAAAAAAACGTTTAAAATGTCATCCATCCGCATATTATGTGGTATTATGTGTATAGTTTTATGATTTATTTGTATAAATTTAATTTTTTGATCGAGGATTTTGTGCGTATGTATGTGCAGCTGATACAGGAGAAACAATTACTGTCAGAGGATGTGAATTGGACAGTGGGACTCTTAACGTTGACACGGAAATCATTCGAATGAGTCACTGTGGCTCCTTTTATTTGGATGACAGGTATAAATATTCAAAACTTTTGCAGGTTCACAAGTGCTAATACCCTCAACAAAAACAAACTCGTAAAACGAAAAATAAAATAAAACCGGATAACCCTAACAAACTACTCTATATTTAAACTGCACAAAATCAAACGTCAATACTCCTCACTGCGAGCACGTACTTAACAAAACTCTAAGTCGGCACGTATGTTGTTCAACTTTGTTTTTTATGTGACGCTCTGTTCGCTTCCGTCTTGTTTTAAAGAAAGAATTCATATAGTTTCGCCCATGCCATTTTTTTGTTCAAAACTGTGTAGTCCTTCGTGTTTCATGCAAAACCCTGTAAATATTTCTCATATTACCTTCACATTAACTAATCGTAAGTGTAGGGGCTAACAACGACCATACGGCCAATATTCACGACTCGCCACTCTTACCGAAAAGAATGGCTTTTGTGTAAATAGCAAAAGAAAGTCTCTTGTAAGCGCACATGGTGATGATGCGATCGTTTTTTTCGTCGCACGACGGATACTGTGAAATCATGCATTCATAAGCAAACAGTCTGATTTACCATTTTGTTATGTAATAGAGGTGCATATACAGAAAAACGTCATCATTTTATAAGTCTGTGACACCGTCCGCCGGCCAGTATAGTTTGCAATAATTAAGGGAGAGTGCTTTTACGTAATTATTTTTTTAATTGGCCAATCGTAAACGTACCAATGGTTGGAAAACCCGCTAAGAAATCAAATACTTTAGTAGACGTTCCTACCATGTATGTTTTTTGCCCTATTCGCCAAATTTCTGCGGTACTTGTATCAACGTTTACCGGGGAGAAAGGTTCTATCAGAAGCAAAAAAGTGAAAGCGCATTTTGAATATATTTATGTTTTACTACTTGGAGGGTGCGAACAAGGAGGTCCTACGCTTAGCTATGTACTTGTGAGTACGTATACCCTGAGTATACGCTACTAACCATCCATATTAAATAAATAATGTGTACATATGGGTAAATTTTGAATGTCGAAAAAAGGAGACAAGCAAAATGTGCATCCCTCGTCCCATCAAACCTCCCTTTATTGTAACGTATATTTTGTTATTATTTTATATAAAATTTCCGTGTTCGATTTCATTCACTCCTCACCTGCTTCATCTCGCTTCCCAACTGCTTTTCCTTCACTTCAGCAGTTGGACACATCTGCAGCACCAAAAATTCCCTCATACATGGACAACTCGATATTTTTTTCAATATTTTTAGCACGTGAACTGGACATAGGTTCCCGTGTACATACTCCTTCACTGCTCAATCACTGCTTTGCAAAATAAGTGAAAGTAGTTGCTCATATGTACGTATAAAATTGTCCTTTATTCAAGTTACTAGTTCAAATTCAAGAGTTAATTCTTACTTATAGGAAACCTAGGATATGAATGCATGAGACACGAAAACTAGAAAATATTTCGCCTCCTGAAAGTGAATCCGGAGATTGATTATTCAAAACTGATGAAGAACAGGAAACGATTTTTTTACGTGTATGCTCTATTTTCTTACCGTCAGCGCACGCAGCAAGTAGTCAGCCAAGCTCCGGAAATCTAAAGTTTCAATTCGATTGCTAAGCTAATAGAGAACGATTTTCAGCACTGCTCTCGTGAGCGACATAAGATGTGAGAGAAATTATCCATTATTTATTATCTCAGTTTCAATTGAAATTACAGACATTTATGGGTACAAAACACTATTGACTATGTATAAATATGAGGATTAGAATGTCCGCCTATGAGAAAGCGTGTTTCCAGAGGAATATGATAAGCATGAGCTTCAGAGAGTTAATAGCGCTACCTTCGCTACGCATATCATTGCATTGCAAGGGTGAAACAATGGAATGTCCTAAACGGTTTGTACTTGTACGCACTTAGGCTTGTAATATATTTTAACTTTTTTCATGCATAGAGGCCCGATTTCTTATTCAATTTATCTTTTCCGAAGGCCTAAAAAAGCTTAACAACTAAATAAGTTTGAACATGCCGTGCAAACAGGCATGAAATAATCACTCTCAATTATCTGCAAACCTTTTACTTACTGCATGCTCTCTGACATCCCCGTTAAGTACCGTGCTTTTGTCCAACTTTTGCTTGTTTCGCACTGCCCCGTCGCAATTTTATTTACTACCATAAAGTTCATTTTTGTAATAAAACACCTAGCTTAATTCTTCTCATGCAAGAATCTGTGTTTTAACTTGAAATGCTTGGGAAATGAAGAACAATATAGAGTGTATTTTACTTGCTAAAAGGTGACAAAATACCAATAAATACTAATGATTTTGGACTCTTTCGTTTTTTAGGTATATAAAAGGTTGTCTTCAGAGTTGCGATGATGCTGATGGATGCAATCACGCGTCTCGCCCTAGTGATTTGAGAATTCCCTCATCGGTAATGATTAGCCTTATTGGACCGCTCTGGAGAGTCGCCCTGTTTCACAGAGCTCATTACTGGTAGGATGTTTCAGTGTTGTATAAAGTTAGAAAACCATGAAAGAAATTTTTAACTACTTCCACAACACCTGACAAAACATGAGCGCAAATCAACACCAAACATGATCCAGTCTCCATGAACCAAAATTGTACCAAGGTAAAATCCGTAAGATATCATGTCATCGCTATGGGCCAAGCATCAGTCTTAAACAAACATTTATACTATAATTATTATGATACTACTAGGAAAACTATGCTGACAAAAGTTGAGTCAATGGTTTTGTATAATTTCTCGAGGTTTCTCCACTGGCCATTGGGAATCCAATTCGTTCCCGTTGCAAAGATAATTAGCCAAACTTAAAGAAACGAAATTCCATTTAGCGTTAAGATAGAATTTTCTCAATACGAAAAATAGATTATAATCTTCGTTCACCAGTTTAACGTTTTATAAGTTTGTTACTTACTTCACTTAGTTTGTTATAACAGTCAATAAATAGGAAACTGCCCGAATTGTTTACCATGAATGACATGAAATACTTGAGTTTGTATTGAGTGTAATGTTGGTACGGCCATACCGTCACAATACTATGACCGAATTTATTTTCCCACCGCTGATTTGCTGTATAACAATCGGGTTCACCAGAAAATAGCCAAGCTATTCAAAACGTATCCAGGCGTATTTATCGTAATTAGCTTGGAGCTGGGTTATAATTTACGAAGTTTCTAAGAGAACTATTGTTATTGTTAGGTGAAACTTATCTCTTTGGATATCATGTCGGTTTCGTGTCCATACATGGGTATGGATTACCATTTATAATCTGATGTACTTGCCTTGTCGAACACATTTCAACTCATGAAGCCAATCGTATTACTGAAATTATAAAAAAAAAATTATCAGCAACTGCGAAGCGTATTTGTACATGACGATGTTTAAAATGTTGTATAACTAGTCGAGAAATTAGCTACATTTGGTGATTTAAATGTTTTATATCTACAAGTCTAAGTCTACCTACCTAAGCACAAAACAATACAAAAAGGCCAACATGTTTCTGTATTCCAAATCAAAGAGAAAATTTTTATATCCGTGCATGCAATCCAACCATACCTCGGGTTTTTTATTCGTATTGAACGTGCCACGAGAGTAGTGAGAGCTCCAACACTGTGTTTCACTCATTGAGAACAACTTGGATTCAAGTCTATCCAGGCAAGTCAAAAGCACAATTGCATTGTATTGTAGCTTTGCAAAATTTAGGATTAGTATTAACTTTACCAGCACGAAAAAATAAATATTTTATAAACTTGAAGCAATATGTTATGAAATATGAAATATCAAATGTACATGATTTATACGATGCATATCTCAATTTTCTGAAAAAAGCTTGATTTGTAAACTCGGGATTGAGATTTTACCCTATGTGAGATGCGGTGATGTGCGAAAAGTGGGGTATCGCCTTAACTAACATATTTTAAATTCCTATCAATATTATTTACATGACGAGATTTCCTTTGCCGAAAACAAAACTTACATCCCCGCGCATTACAACCTGGGCGCATTATACAAATATGTGTGCATACCTTGATAAAAACGTTAGTACAAATTTCGTTTTAAACAGAAGCACAATTTGGTCTGCATAGGTAGTAATGTTAATTTTTGTGTATTGAAACCAATTTCAAGAATCAAAATTGCACTAGTGTTTGCAGTAAATGGATTAAACAGAAAAATTTGGGATGATAAGTACAAGTGAGCAACAAATTCTTCGTCTGGAAACTCATAGTATTTTGTCATACACACGCTGGTGAAAAAATGTATGTTAAAGAAAGCACGTTGATTAGAACAGCAAGTTAAAAATATTCTGTATTCTGAGTTGTTCATTGTCCACTAAACATCATAATAGAAGAGAGAATAATAAAAGAAGAAAAAAAACTCTAGAACTGTCTAAGAGTTAATGAGGTATCATTGCACACTTCCTCTCTGAGTATGGTTCTTTTTTTTGTCGAATGTACCAACTTTCATCGGGGACTTTCTCCAGTAAAACACTTTTAAGCACCAGCCAGTGCAACTTGTCTACAACGAGACAAAGTTTCAAATTCATCTGCTCAAGTTGCGTGTCCACACGAGTCCATTAGTTTGTTTTCGTTGGGGCTGCACGGTCACGGATATTTTGTTAAAAAGCTACAAACAAAGAAACAAAGAGTGTCCGCCGTAAACGATGTATTGGTGCATTGCGAGCTGTAATGGAAACGCTGTAATGGGAATGCGTAATGCATACTCTATAAAGGAACGTTATGGATTATCCATGGTGTTGAAGACTAAAGGGGTAAAGATCGCTCTGGAGATGCTGCCAGAGGTTAAATTTTTATTGTAGAACTGCAGATGCGGACACCGTGCAAAGGATGAATGGCGATAAGTAAGTAGCACGTAAGTAGCTTTGTGATGTTGATCTTGTATTTTCAGCCCATAAAGGGAAAATTTGATGAAATATACAGTTGACTGCCCGGTCTAGTAACCTCAATAAAAAAGCTCCTTATCGTGGTCTTTCAAGAATCAAAGACAAAATGAATAATACAACTGTGTGATTTCCAATAAGTTTCTCACGTGAAAGTGCTTATATCAGCCTAGTTTGAACAGAAGGAAGGGAAGAGATAAATACAAAGGCTAAGATAAGGTAAATTATTGTTCCACAATAAACAGCTTACTTTTAAACGCACATGCTGAGACGCTGGGTAGTTTGAATGGATTTTGTTTGGTTTCATTCCTATTTCTGTTGTAATAATTTAATTCCGATTTTCTGAAAGTGACAGGCACCTTGGATTATTTATTGGCCATGCCTTTTATAAAAATATTAACTTAATCACTTAAGATTAGGGAAATAATGGGGGTTTGATATTTATGTGCAACTTTTTCATATCTTCATATACAGTTGAATTTCGATTCAGGCTGATGATTTTTAATGATGTAGTCATTTCTTGTTCAAAGGGGAACATATTAGTAGAGTCAAAGTCAACCTCATGTAGGTTTGCACAGATAAACCTGAGAGGAACATAGATTCCAGAACGCTTTCATTTTTCATTCAATCGCAGCAGTTGGGTCTTAAGTTAGATCATGATTCCGGTTCGCGGTTCGGGATATTTTCTGAATCGAAATCGTCCACGTCTCATAGATTTTAAGGTATGAAACCGTGCATATACTTCTTAACTTCAATGGCTCACGGCCGAATAGTAAAAATAACATTTTTCATAGTAAGCGCTCTTTATTCCATTTACAACAGAGTTATTTCATCGTTAAATTATAGCTAAGTATCAATTTGATCCAGTTTTGTCATACGAGACAAGACCATCTTTGACTACAGTTTGAATCAAATGGTCATGCTCTCCAAATTGGTAGATAAGATGCTCCCAGCTAAAATAGAAATGTATGCTAAGATTGGATTGAATTGCCAGAAAGTCAATGCTCAAGAATATAGAAAAGATTACGTAGGAACATCCACCAAAATTAGGTCCCCCTTTTTGCCTTCTTCGATTGACCCATGTGTTTCCGATAGTCCCAAAGACGCTGCCGCGTTTATCGTCGCTGCAACCAATGCCTCTTCCAAGCTCATTCCAAATAAAATGCACGCCAGATGCATAACCAATGGCTGATAATACGATAAAAAAAGCCAATCATTCTTACTTTTTCTATATCTGTTCATGAGATCATCATTTTGACGTTTACCATCGCCAGACAGAATGCATTAGGATTGAAGTCCGAGCCGAGAGCAATAGGAACACCAGCGTCAATCATTTTTCGCACTGGCGGGGGCTCAAGTCGAAGTATATAAGCTGTTGTAGGAAGGACTACCGCAATCCCACCATAACTCGCCATGTCCACAATCGCTTTGTCTGAGATTTTCTCCAAATGGCTCATCACTTCCGCGCGTATGGATGCGCCCATCTGCCACAAAAAAGGTATAAATCGCTCATGAATCGAAACAAAACAGAGATTCCTTCGGCAACCAGAGCACCAGACAAATATAGACATTATATCAGAGAGTATATTATAATTCAATTTGATCATCTCGTGGCAGGAGGTAAACCTTAATACATTCCGGTAAATGTGGATCACGTAACAATACAGGTAGACTGCTTGAATGACAGCTTAATCAATTTTTTTTCATAGGGTGTAATGTTATTTGTAAAGAATACAGTTATCTCATACTTCCGCTCCTCCAAGCGCATGTATTTCATCAGCATGAAAATTAAGTCGAAATCCAAGCGCCCTCCCTGCCTCCAATATCTTTTTGCTCGACTCCAGCTCAAAAACACCTTTCTCGCAAAACACGTCAATGTTGTCTACACTAATTTCTCCAGTCCGTATTGCTCTCGCTACAGCAGGGAGCTGGTTACTTAAAACCGCATCGGTTGCTTCCTCTTCAGACAATGCCCTATACAAAAATAAAAATAGTTCATTGACACAAATTCCATCTTACAGAATGAAACAAATTTTCCAATTAATTAAAAGCGAAATTTATCGAGCCAGGAAACAAACCCCGTAAATCAATCATTCAAACATTTCGATACTTTTGAAAATGTTTCGGAAGGAGAAATTTGTAGCTCACAGCGTTGAAGACAAAATGCACATGAAATTTAAATGAAGTTAATGACATTTTGTAAGTTGTGAGCATACAAAATGATTGACTTCATGAAACTTATACTTGCGTTGCCATAACAATCCTCCCATTCAGAAGTGCTCTTCAGATGCTGTTTTTCTCATCGCATAAAAACAAAGAGTTGCAAAG
>VICI01000646.1:0-33371 GCA_019593645.1 Akabosia matsudoensis
ATAGTAATATCTAATTATAATGTGATTTTGTAGTTTTTAGTTATTTTAGTAGTTGTAGGTAATATATGACCAGGTATTACTCAGATTGCAGTATCATCAGCAGCACGATTATATATATATTTGATTTATATATATCAAAGATTTTTTTCTCTGGCTCTTATTTTCAATTTAATTAAGAAACCATGATTTGGTGTTATGTATCGGTTTGTGAATCCATGTATGTTTACTTAATTTCTTACTGCAAGGCTCCATCAATTTAATTTTTCTCTTCAAATATTACAGGATATTTTAATGGATACAAACTCCTTACTACTCACTTAATTCTCAAACACATACAACAAACAATTTCGTATCATCTTCACCATGTACACTTTGACTTTTCATCTTCATCAGCAGCGTATCAGCAATCTACTCATGTAAAATCGATGTCCTTTTCCCTTCTTACATCAGCATCACGTTTATCTTCTACTTAATGTACATTCAATTTAAATGGTTTTTCAACATTAAACAGAAAAAAATCCGCAGCATTTACATTTTTATTTTAATCACCAGCAATATCAACCAGCACAAAAACTCAATTGAAACACCAACCACTTCTCATTAAAATAACGATCATCTCTCTATCTCGAACCTTTATTCAGAAGGCTTACACGTACCAATAAACTTTACTATAATATTCTCTGAATAGGAAGATTTACAAGCATCAGAACATCATCGCATAATTATCTCTTTGAATGGTCGTTATCTCACCCATCATGTGTATCTTGGATGAACTTGGTTCGGTGTTTTATTTTGTTGTTGAACTCTCTTTTTGCTCGTGGTGACCGTTCGTCTGGAGAGTCTCACCATCGATCATTATTGACCGTATGGTATATCTTCCATACGAACTACTATACAACGAAACACGTACACTTACAAGATATTATACTAGCAGGATGATAATATACGTAAAGAGGACCAAGTATAAATGCTATTGTATCCTAGTATTTAAGTATGTCTGATACAGCCATGAGATAGCAATTTCTTGGACAATACATATAAAATAGGTATCAATTTTGTATGTTTGCAATCGCGGTTATTATATTTCTGTATTCTCCGTACTCAAAACGTATCGGTTTTTTATAGGTAGACTGTAACCATAGGCTGGCTTCGTAAAACGTAGCATACGAATTTCTCAGCTACGATCCCCATCATGAATGGCTCTAACCCATCCCATGAATGCACAGTTTAATATAATATAGCCGTTTAGTATGTTTGTATTGAAATAGTCGTGCATAATTATTTGAGTGCTCAGAAGAGACAGTTTTCCTTTCTTTAAAAAAATTAAAGTACCAAACAATACGGCATTTTTTCATCTGATAACGAGTTTTATTCAAATTGCTATACTAAAGGCATAGTCTTACATTACAGTATTGTTGGCTTTACGCACAGCATAATAGTAAGCGTTTACTACTATTGGCTTTTGTAGTTTCATGTCAAGTGACAATCTAATGGATTAATAAATGAGAGTAGTATATTATGTGTATACATCATTTAGAACTGCGCATTCTGTGACGCAGTCTCCTTTCTAGTTTGAAATGATTGGTAAATTAGCTTACAATGCATGTTTAATGAGAAATGCGAGAAAGTAAGGTTGACTTGCTAGCCACTTATATTGACTGTATTTATAGTACCGTATTTATGAGAAAGCGGTTTAAAACTATGATTTGTAATAATGGCCTTATGTAAGTATCGTCCTTCCTCTATGTACCGTAGAAATTAGCTCTAAGACCAAAAAAAAAAGTTGTACTGGTTTATCATTGGGTAGTTTGTGTGGATTTTCGATAAGATACCAGCAAAGTTCACTGTCTCAAAAAATACACTAAACAAACTTCGGACGTCTGTGATCAATGACAAAAAAAAACTAAACTTCCATAGCAAAGTAATGTATAAACCGTATAGAATAATAATATACACTGATTCACTAAATGTAGTATTATTAATTTTATGTATTTGGTAAGGTATACAGACTATACTTTTTAAACTTTTAAAGAAATGATCAGTTTTCTTATAATACTCTTGAGGTATTAAAGTTAAAAAAAGTAGAACTACCAGGATCAACGAATCTTCCTTTTTTGTTACTCCTGCCGTGTGTACATTCTTTGCTCTCATTTTTCTTGCTGTCTTTTCAGTTTCCTCTCTCGAAGAAATCACTTTGTCTCCCTTGCTCTCTCAGTATTATTGTTCTCTCTATGTTCTGTCACATCTAAGCAGTCATAAACTAGCTTAAGAGTTTTTGTTTCGTAATTCATTAGCTGAAATTTTTTTTTGGTAGTGAAGCAGTAGGTGGCTGATGTACATACATAAATGATGGTGATGGGCCATATTTTAATGCTTAATTGTAAAAATTACAAATATTTTTTGTTGTTGATACAAGGGAAATGTACATTTATTTTTAAAATTAGATCTTGTACACACATTTTTTTTCCTTGTGAGAATACAACAAGATGAAGAGATGAAAACGCAAAAAAGAATCACTCACTCACTTTTTCTTTGTCTGCCTGTTTTGTGTTTTAGAGAACGAACCAGCAACGCGAGAATCGAACGCGAAACGCAACAAGCCTCGCACACAACCAAGGTAGGAGGAGAACGCATGTTACGAAATGGGTAAGCTTGTCAGTTGCCTAATTTCACGGAGCAGCCTCTTCGCTTCATATCTGGACCCCGTGCCTTGTACCTATGGGAAATATGAGTGAACAAGTCTATGTTAGCTACATATTTAACGTACTCAAAAAAATATATAAATTAAAATACAATAATCATATAATTCTCATAAATTACATTATAGGTGCATATACTCATGAACGTTCAGTTTTATAATTTGTTGAAAGAAATATGTACAGTTTTTGCAAGGGTGTTTTGAATGCAGAGAATGTATATGACAACATCAGCAAGAAATCGATTCTTTTATATGGTTCGCCTATCTAAGTTTACCTACCAAGGTGAAAGTATTTTTTTAGCCCCGCAGATGCTTCACTATTTCTTACAGCATCGTAATGTTTTAGTGTCTAAAAGAAGGTTATACACACCTGTTTATACTTTTCCACTTACGCAGCCCAACAGGAAAACTGATTCTGCCCTTATTCAAAAATAATAATAATGAGAATAAGCCTTCCTATAGGTACACCAAGCACTGCTGATTAAATCCACAAGGCATAACTGCTACTAAGGCAATATGATAATGATATTTTTTCCCAAATGTAATGAATAGTATGAAATGGATGATTTATGCGCAAACACGACATTAAATTATACGCTTTTGCTTCACCTTTATCCCAAAAAACGTTTTCATATTTTATTGATATACTGTTCCTTAAAAAGTAACAACATGCACAGTAGTTGTAACGGAGTAGTACGACACTCGTTCTTTACCATTCATTTGATGAAAATGAAGATATGATGAGTGTGTAGTTAGTGTGTACGTAAGCAGAAAAGCATAAGTATTGCGAGTCCATAAAGTATGATAAAAATAGGGGAGAAAACAGTTTTTTTACAGGCGCAGGCACAGAGTGAGGCTTGCATGCTGCTTTGCTCCATAAACTCAATGTAACTGGCTGCTGGTGTACAGTGTAGTAATCGCAACGTAACAACAAAGTCTGAAGGTGAGTAGAATTTAGAAGAAATATTACCAATATTCAACTTTGACACTCCATGGAGTAGGCTACTCGATTCTTTGATAGAACAAAATATGAGCTACAAATAGACGATAGAAGGAATGTAATTGTTCTTGGCGTTGCTTGGACACTACTTAATAATTGAACCATCACTGCCAAAAAAAGCTAGAGCTAGATGACAAAACGACAAAAAAAAATGGTAAACTTAGCGAACTTTTCACAATTTATGTGTAATATTTGGCTTGAGGTTTCACTTGAAAGTGAGGATGACAACATAACAAACCGACGGCAGTTAGATGTTAGATTGTTAATAAATCTAAAGTCCAAGAACATAGGTAAACCCAGCGACCACGTTTGACTTAATAACAGCTTCAATCAAAAAGTTTCTTTGTTAACATACATAACTAGAAATCGTACTGGTCATGAAACTGAATGCATTAAACATACATCAGAAAATGGACAATTGGGACAGTGAAGGTATATATCAATAAAGTAGGCCCTAACGCGAAATAAAAATCAATAGACATAAAATAAGGTAAGCCAACCGTTGTCAGGAAGTTTAATGCTACTAATGCTAAACAGAAAATGCAAAATAATCCACATTTTCTACAACCGTTTCTTGATGCTTTTGTACTAGGTATTAGCTTTAGCGAAGCCATCCGTATATGCTCGCCCTATGATTTATAATATTTTGACAAATACAATTTTTGTTTGAAAACGTGTCTAGCACGCACTTAATGTTAACACTCAGTCAGTTATGGTTTACTTTTTCCAAATAAAAACTCCTTCTGGCTTTCTGGTTTCAGTATCGTAAAATGTTTTAAAAGAAAATTGTGGAATCTCGTAGTCATACTAATTCACCGCATTGCACATTGCACATAAACTTTCGAATGATATACATGAGTTTCAATCTATGATTCAGATCGGTCTTCAGATTCAGTTATGGGCAGAGGCCCCTCGCTTTCTGATGTAATATGTAGACAGTGAAGTTAACTTCACGAGGTCAAGTAAGGTACACAAAGCGTAGCCTTTTATAGCTTAACTGTCGATGCAGCTCAAATTATATTTAACCCAATACCATACCATTTTGTATTCTCTTTGTACTGCATCCCATTTTCCGATTGGTTTCCTACGCTCTGCCTAAAAAGTACATTACCTATGTCGACGCATGAGAATCCTCCAGAACATTAGACTATTAAATCTAATTCTGCATCCTTATGTTTCACAACCTTTTTTTGGGCGAAAGAATCGTCGTACATGCTTTTGAAAAATATCATAATCGCCTTTTCAGTTATGGTATGCTGCACTGAATTTTTAGAGTTTTGCGACCTGAATTTTGCAAAGGATTATCCTGTCATCAGTTTTATAGCTCATGCGCTTATATACTATCTAATCTGCCAACCTGGCAACTTCTCGTACACATCTAACCTCTAACACTGCACGCGAGTAATTTTGATGAGGCACTTTGGCTCGCCTTGATGGTTGATAACATAAGTTAGGAAACTGTATTCTTAAAGTAAAAGGAGAGAAGTTAAAAGAAAGGCAAGTGAGGAAACTCAGAATGAATTGCTTCAGCATAACGATAGCATCTAACGAAAAATACATAAAGGAGATGAGATGATGAGAACCATGTTCTCTGTCTCTCCGTTTCCCAATACAACAAATCCTTTTCCTATGTAATAACATCCACAAGAAAATGCGCTAAAAGATTTTTTCGTAAGCATGTTTGACGTCAACTCGCACTCAAGATACACATTCCCAATTCTCCTCCATCTCATACTTGTGCACATCTGTGTGTGTGAAATTTGCCAAAAAGATTGCTATTTCTCCTTGAATCTTTTATCCTGCAAGAAACATGAGTGCTTTTGCTTCATTTGCAATAACGGCGACGACCGATGCGTCTACCCCCACTAACAGTATCATAGATTGCCTCATACTCTTTGTGTTTCCATCCTGGTCGTCTCTCTTTCGATTATGGCCATGTGAAAATCGACTACTCCAAGAAGGAGTCTTTTCCCTCCGTATACTACAGGCTCAACCGTAATCGATGTTATCATTATTTTTACTGTTTGTATTTCTTCTTTTTTCTTTATTACCATATACTTTCTTGCTACAACTCATGCAGCCACAAGAAGTTCTTATAACTCATCACTAAACTACAAGAGATGTTAGATGTGTGTTTGTTTACTTGTTTGTCCCTTTTCTCTTTGTCCGCTCAGTTTACTTTATCCTTGACTCTTTGTTTTCCCTCTAAACACAGTGGAAATTATACGAGTTACGAGTTGGGGAAAACGCTCTGTGAAGTTCTCTCACATGTTCACAGATATGGGCAAATATTATACGAAGTAGGATACGATTACAAGAGAGATGGACAAGCAGTCTAAACTGCTCGCCTTCTACCAGAAAAGCTTCTACTTTTGAATCTTTGTGCTCTACAAAGTACACATTTTTACAACTTCTATAAGCATTTCTTAATGCTGTGTTACTGTCGCTCTCGTGTTTCTTTCGTCGTTTTGTAATAGCGAGAAATAACCAAGTGAGATAATAACGAAAAAAAATAGAAAAAATAGAAAAATATGCTGAGAGTATAGTAGTTTGTGATATAAGACGTTTTACAGATTCGTTTCGTCCTCCATCTCGGTATTTTCACTCGCTCGCCTCTCTACTTTACTTTTAACGATTCTCTCTGCATGTGCTCTTAAACACAAACTAACTTGAAATAACTATTTTATATGTGCATTAACTACTTCTATCACCGCCACTGCCACGTTTTCTTACTTACTTTTCCTGCTAATGGATATCTATACGTTGCAAGCCAAAGGGACGTCATAAAGATAAGAAGAGTGTAAATCAAATGAAAGACAAATATCTCCCGTCTTCCTGTGTCTGTGTACAATTCCCCGTGTGTCTAGTTATTCATCTGCTGCCAACCAATCCAACACACGAAACTAAACAGTTTTTCTGCAAGTTATAACATGAAGCTTGTGAATTTACTATCAAAAGCAACATGAGAAACTACTCGAGCATTTTAAGTTTTAACGCAGAAGAGAACTACAAGTAATTTTTAGGAAATTTGGAATATGTGATAAGTTTTTTAGAACACCAGTAATGCGAGGACCGGTGCATGCTGTAAAAACCTCGTGAAAAACATGGAAAGGGAAATGTAGCGTATTTCCATGAATGGCAAGTTTTTTTTTCCTATAAAATAACCCGACATACAATCCAGCATCTCTTGTTATGTGTTTTCAAAGTGCAAATGGTCTATACTTTTGTTAAATGCTTCGACTAAAAGGCATGAATACTTGAAATTTGTTAGAAGAAGTGATGTGCATTTCAACTCGTTGTTTCATATCCTTTATTTTTATAAGAGCTAACATTGCATGCCTTCCAAAAGAATCATAGTCCAACTCACTGGAATCTATTCACTTTGTTTCCCTCTTTTCAAGAGAAACCTTGGATAGCGGATGAATGAGTAGAAATACTACGCCGAGAAAATGTAGAGAACTTTACTCCTCTCCCGAAATGAACGAGCGGCTGTGCTATCCAAGTATCATCCAAACCATTTTATCGTACCATTTTCGTCTCAACCAACCTGAGAAGCACACACATTTTCCCTAGTCTTACACTGTTTATCCCATTCTTTACTTTTTTCCCCTGTAGTATGCATCGAAATAATAATAAAACGACGGACGTTTTGTGTAAGCTTTAGCGCTTGAAATGCATGGACTATAATGTATAATGCTAGCTTTCTTTGAATTCAAAACTACAAAGTTAAAAAGGTGCATAAATATTACACTTTGTGTATTCTTTTACACAACTTTACTATTGCCATCATAATTTTTCCCTTGCATGCTGGTTCAACAGCCAGTGTGACACAATTTCATTTCTTCAACTTATTCTACCCGTTTCTATCTCAGCAGCAAGCAGTGTACCCATTTTTTTTTATAAAAAAGTACCTGGAAGTTTTTGCTTTTCTCTCCCTTTTGTCTATTCAAGATGCTAATGCAAGTGCGAGATACATGGTGCTTGAACGTGGAAAGTAAGTTAGTTGTTTGGAATAAAACAAACATACGATGTGTATCGACATAAGGTTTTTTTTATAAAGCCTACCTTTATCGACGTACCTGGGCCTATCAACCTACCTATCTTTATTTTACATTAGCCTTTTCACAAAAAGTGAAAGTTTTTTTTGTATAGCATTGAGCGTAATGATGACGGCGTATATATCCTTTGCTATTTCTCTTACAAAACTTTCCCGGAGCTTTCTCTCTATTCAGGCTCGTACATGACTTTTTTTGAATAAAATGCTTGTAGAAAGAGAAAACTGTTGGATAGAAAAAGGAAACAGTTCTATCGTGTGTTATGACCTAACTTGATGGAGATGGTCTTGTTGCATACACATATTGGAACGATGATTTCCTTTTGCGTGTTATACTCCTACATTTGTGTGTCACTTCTCTACTACACAGAGCCTCCTACTTTCAACCTTGTTTCTTTTCATCTTTTGCAAATAATAATACTATTAAGCTCAATTTAGCCCAAAATATCTCATCAAGATTTACGAGAAAAGTTGAAATTCAGAATATGTACCCGTGATAACCTAACACAACCATCGACAGAGCAATGGCAGCATAGCTGTTCCTGCTAAATAACGAACATGTGAAAGTACAAGCTTTTAGGGGGATAAGTGACACGAGAAAAGCCCTCTGTGGCAGTTTCAGCAGTTCTGAGGCACCTACGGCTGACTATATTCCTTCGTTTACTCTAAAGGACTAGGCACAATTTGTTGGTTATAAATGATTTTCCTATATTTTTTGCTAGTATAGATACTAGAAAGAAAATATTCTTATTATTATCGATGATGAACATAGCACATAGGAATTATGAATGCCATACATAAGTCAAGTGCATATGTCTTAGAAAACTTGCTGCCTGTCTAACCGAGTGTTGGACTTTGATGCTGGGGAAATGTAGGAATCAATTAACGGAAAAGGAAACTAGGCCGAATTTTCACGAAAGAAGATGGTATGCAAAATAATATGAACCTTCACTAATGATATATTTCTTTGAACGTAATTTTGCGAAAATATTCTACTTTTGGTATTTTAAAATAAATAGTATGATTTATTCTTACCTGCTGCATTTTCTCGAAGTCGAGCCATGGCCGTTGAATGTGCCTGGGATTATGGTGGTGGCGATGTCTCCGTCTGGAAATCTCTCTACCATTTGAGGATCTATGCGAGCGGCCCCCACCGCTCGTTGACGAGGATGTAACATTGTTAGAAGATGACGAGGTGCTGGAGATATTTGATGTTGGTGATGCTGTTGGAGTAATGATAATTGATGAATTATTTGTTGCTGATGTAGTTGATGATGATACGAGATTGTTTGTATTTGAATGATGATGGTTGTTTCTTGATGTAGTTGTTGGTGAGAATGCGTTATTTGTAATTATTATAGTCGACGTAGTAGTAATGGTTGGAGAATGATGGTGCTGTTGTTGATTTGTTGTGGTGGATGAAGGTAGTAATTCCGAGTGCAGCTTCACTGGTCCGCCAACACAATTAGAATTTGGAATAAATTTGCTATGGGTATGAAATGAGTGAGGGTGATGATGTTGATTATGTTGATGAGCCTCATTGTTGTAACTAGTTGTCGAGCTGACGGAACTACTCATGATCGGGTAAGTGTTATTATTGTGTAGCTGATGGTCAGTATATTTACGAAGTCCCCGGAAAACTCCATGAGGACTGCCATGCATGCTAAGTGCATTAGGTCCTGAGCTGCTTAATGAGGATACAAGCACTGGCGATGAAGCGGACGAGACAGGACCTCCACCAGGAGCTCCAACTTCAATGTCCCCAACTCCACTACCGGGAGAGGAGGAGAAGAGAAACAACTTGGGTGGGGGAGACTGAGACCGACTTGGCTTATGAGCATCAACAGGAGGCGATGTACAAAATTCTACCGGTGTAGACAAGGGGCGAAGTAAGCCCTGAACTTCTTCGTCTGAGCTACTTGTGCTCTCCACACTAAGACGATTGCTAGCCACTTGTGACCATTTCCGCTTGTTCTCTGAGCTATGCCTGAGTCCGACGAAACCATCTGACTGGTCGTCATCATCCCCTAAGAGGGAGCCTGCCTCTTCAGGGCCAAGAATCACGTCGTCATCCCCCTCGTCGTAACTCGTGTTGTTGATCACTTCCAATTCCTCCTCTGAGCTGTGATGATCATAGGCAAGATCCGAGTCACTCGGCAGTGCTGAGTCTATGTTATAGCCGGACTCAAACATTTCACTGCTTACTGAGTCACGACCACCAGGTACTCCTCCACCAGAGACAGAATTCATAGATTCTAGGGAATGGAAAAGTCCCTGTCTATTTTCATCCCATTCCTCCTCGTGTTCCATATCTGAAAAGTAACAAGAACACATTTCACTAATTTGCCAATTCCCCCAGGCATTTGCAAATTTCATTTCGCCCCTTCAAATCTCATATGCGTACAAAAAATGAAACGGAATTAGATAAATTTGTGTAGAAAGAAAAATGTATTTAGCATACATTTGTTACAAGTGTCCCTGATTTCCAGTAGAGTCTGCAAAAGCGTGATAGTCTGGATCGGCATTGATGTGGCTGGTTATGTGTATTTTATGTATTGTCAGGTTGACAAAATTTCCACGTTTTATTTTTACTTTCTCTCAATTTTTACTCACACTGAACAACGAATAGACCAAAGTTTAATGTTTCATCTAAGTTTTCTCTTGAGTTGCTGGCCGCAGCGAACCCAAGGATGCAACAATTCTTTCCTATCGTACCTACTGTTCCTTCTTTATGCTGCTCCAGCTAGATCGTCGCATATAATAAATTAACCACTCAATGAAACTTTGAACAGTGTATTCTTTCTTTTCTCCTCTCTATGAATAAGTTTTTTTTCTCTATGTTATCCACAGACAACCGGCACGATCGCCACCAACAACGAATATAACAAACCAATAATGAAACAGTTTCACAACAAACAGCACAATCGAGTTCACAAATTTGATTTCATTACAAATTCAGAGAAATAAAAGTTTTCTCTGCAACATTCTCTTTCTCTCTATTCCTGTCTTTCCTGAGTGCACTTTTCTCCTGTTTTCTTTTCTTCTTTTCCGATTCACAACTTGTTCGCGGTTATTTTTCTCCGTCCCTAAGTTATAAGTCCTATGTGGTAACTGATCGTTTTTTTAAATCCCAAACTCAACTTATCCTGCTCCAGATGTCTACTTTTCTTCTCAAATTCAAACTTTTTGTAATGAAATTGGGAGTGTCTATTTTTTTAATTTAAATTTTATCATCAATACAGGAGAAAAAAAATGTACGAAAAAATGTTTAAAATCCGATCAAATATTTTCTTCTGACAAGACGTGTTTAATTTCTCCGATGAGAAAGTTTGCTCAAAAGAATTCTATCCGGACTTGAGAGTTGAAACTGAATTGTTCTTTTCGGAAAAAAAAATAATTCCAAGTTTTTCTCCTGCTTGCTCAAAGGTATTAACTTGTCTTTCCAATTTGTTTTTACAATGTTCTCAAGCAAAGGAGAAAGGAAAGAACTTGGTACGAAAAACTTAAAGTTCTTGTGTATTTCCGATGAGAAAAAGGACTTAGAGAAATTTTTGGAAGAAAATATATATTTTTTTTGGCTTAGTTGAGTTTTGTCGTTTGGACTGACTTGGGGTAAACGAACAAAATGATAGTGTTTAAAGCGAGGAGCAGAGCAAAAAAAGAGCAGTGGAACTCTCTTCAGCTGAAGATGTTAACCCGACGAGGGACGTGAAACAACTGCTGGTTGATTCAGCAGTGAACCTCCAACTTGTACTTTTTTCCTCCTCGATAGAAACCAGACTAGAAGTCGAGCTTTGCGGAGCTCTCGAGCTGACTGTGTGAGTGTACGAATCGGAGTGTGAGCAGATTCTACTTGTGTGACTCAAAATATTGCAGGATGTCCAACTCCTATTTTTCTACTCACTGACGTTCTCTCTCTCCGCTTTAATGCTGGTGGTTCAAGAAACACCCCGGAGTTGTCGTAGCTGTTGTTCCCCTCCGTTTTTCTCTCTGCGTATGTTCATGCATACACACGCACCACTGTTTCTTTATTCTAAGGTTTTGCTCACTAACAAGTTTCCCCTTTTTCTGGTTGTTTGTTATGGCTATGTGCATGCGAGAATCTCTCTCGAGCGTAGGTATATTTTTACTCGAGATGAGCTTACTCGGAAAACAGAAAAAGAAAGGTTTACTCTGTTGTTATGAGTATGACGAGAAGAGGTTTATATAAGCGTCCTATCATCAACTCCAACAGAAACGCACTAAAGGACAGATACATCAGAACACTTCTTTTTCTACTTCTCTCTTCCCGGTATCCCCCTGGTTGCTTGACGATGAGCATTGAAAAGTGTAGGAGAAAAAAAATTGTATACATGATGCGAGCTGAGGAGGGGAAGCATCATACACAAGCTCGAATTTTGGACTGAAAATTTTTAAGATATAGACAGATATCCTGGCTCATGCAACATCTGTATAATACAGACGGGAATGTATTTTTTTAAACCAAGGAATGGGCTTTTGCGTGAAGTTACACAATACGATATACACATACACCAGCGTTATTCTGAGCTCGAGTGTATGCAATGTAGGGATGTTGGAGTGTGATTGTGCATCGCTTCTGCATTGTTCGCTCACGAACAGAACGTAACGTAGTAATCATCGTTCCCCGTAGTAAGAGTAGTATTTAGGTAGGTACTTTATTTTACGATACGATGTGTAGTAATAGTAGATCGTAGTAAGAAGTAGTAGGCAGTAGTAGTAAAAATCTTCTCTTATAGATATAAGATACAGATATATCAGAGGTGTTGGGTTCGTTAAGAATACTAAGTTTGTAACATCTAAAGAGGGTCTTCAGCAATGAAAGAATGCCTACATAAGTTAGAGCATAAGTGCTGTTGCTCATGATGACGACTTGTTATATCTTAAGGTTTGTTCTTTCAGGAGATGTACGATTCTCTTTTTATCCAGATGCACACATTGTGTGCATACAGACATGGACATAAGTTGTGAGATGGAAAAATGTAGTAATAGTGAAGTAAGTGTCATGGCGACAAAATGGTGTTGAAGGCAAATCAGGAATTTCAGATTGAATTTTTTCCTCTGTATGACTTTTGTTAATTCAAGCGCAATAGTAATGCAGACTAACATTAAAAGGGCTTTTATAGTTGTAAAAAGTAGACTTGCTAAGAGTAAACTTGAAAATGGGATTTTTATACGACAGCGCTGAACATGATGTGATTAAAACTTCAGTTATCTCCCCTATTATGATTTAGAGACGGTGTGATGTTGCATTCCCTTTTAAAGAAACAGATTGTCATGCAAGGCCTAATATACATTTTTCCGTGGTTAAAAAGGGGTACATACTACTGTTTGATTTTCAATTTCCTTCATCGCCTAAACAATTTTTGGTACATATTGTGTTAATATTGTTCTCTTGTTTGCTATTCTCACCCAATTTGATATTTTAGCGAAGGTTTTGACGATTTTAGAGGATTGTAAATAAGAAATTTTGAAGATATTTTAAATATTCACAAAGTTATCATTGATATACCTCAGGATTTCAATTTAAACAAACTTATTCACGTAAAGCGATTAGAAAACTTGGAATTCTGAAAATACGAATAGTAGCTACATGTGAAGACTTCAATATTTTTTTAAACAATTACTAAAAATTAATGCTAGAATGATGAAAGTATGCAGCGACATCAAAAATACGTTTATTATCGTCACAAGCATCTCAGTTTCGCTCAAGAACTCACGACTCTGGTTCTTGCATTTACCCGAGGTTGTGTAACTCAGTGCTTTCTTATGCTATTGGTCTTATGTTTCCCGTACTGTACGGATAAATGAAACAGTCGATTAGAGCATTTTTATGCATCCATTTAAGTGACACTGTTTGATATTTGAAGACCCCATCAGCTTTGTTCATTGTTTGAAACCAAATACCTTGTCACTTTGCTGGGGGGCATTTTCATGCGTACATAACACGTAACTATGCTTGTCAGTAATCATTGCATCTTATTTTGCCTTCTACTTTCCATTCCCCCTTCATCTGCCGTACTCAGACCTTTAGTCTTTCATAATCCATTCATATTTGTTTTCTGAGCAACCGGCATTGAGCGAAAAATATTTATGATAAGAATGGCAATCAGTTGAGGAAGAATTCTCGTCGTGTATGGCTAAGAATTAGAGAACGGTGAGCTATAGTCATGATAGTACGATGACACTGATGACGAGAGTAATGTTTTTTGTTCTGAGCATGACACATTACAATGGAAAGCCCAGCATATCCACGTTTTGTTGGGTTGGTGATCCTTGCAACACAGTTGTCGTACATCTCTTGAATTGACAAATGATTGTTCTCTTGTAAAACAAACTTACTCTTCAAATGATTGAAAAGAGGTAGTAAATTTGTCAATACCGCCGGAGTTTACACACGGCCATAAGCATAGGTATGCAATGTGATATTTTTTAAAACAAAGTCACATTTAAAAAGCTTGTTGTCGACCGACGCTGGTTTTGGTGTCGTCATGTTTTGCACTCATACGAATGATTATCATTCATCGTTATGCTTCCGTACGAGAATCTTAAACTCAGCCTAAACTTGCAATTTCACAAGCCGCTAGTATGGAATATTAAAAGTAAAGATCGCTTTAATGCTTCGGTATTTTTTTCATGTTTCATATCGATGAAGATCAGCTTAATCTTCAATTGGAAAAACTGGCTATATAAAGGTCAGACGAACTTGTATTTATGTTAATCGTCGGTTTTGTATTTATGTCTTTAAAGTTTGTTTGCCTAACATAAATGTTCTCTCCGTCACCTTTATTATTGCTATATTTGTACGAAGGGGAACATCATCACTAAGTTCTTGATCAAAACTGTGAACAGTGTAGCTTGATAAAGTACGTGATAGTGGAGTGACATTATATAACAGTTATTGTTATTATTGTATTGCTTTGCTAGTACCCCTGCATAATGTTATGTTCTTGCTCTCTTGCTGTTTCCTCATCTCGTGAGTTGTAGTTCATTCATGTGGCTGGAGGTGGTGGTACTCAAGTGATGATGCAGATGAGCATTATTGCACATTCTCAATGATCACGACATCATGAAAATGATAATAATAATAATAATAAATGATAATCAAGAGAGGTGCAACAGCTACAGAGATTTTGTATTGAAGTAATCATAGAGGCATTTTCATATTTCTTGTAAGGGAAATCGTTGATGGTCGAAAACAAATATGACAGTAAAAATACGAAAGGATAAAATAATATCTTACATTCCACTCCACTCACAGATCGGATGGGTTTTGTAAAACAGCTAAGCTCATTTTTCATCGAGATGATCGATAAATTGATGTAAAATATAAAGATATGGGGTTGTTCTTGTCTTTAGACTAATACCGTCTGTCTCAAGTAATTCGAAGGATTATGGGACTTACTTCTACATGAAGCTCATTTTGGCAGTTTGATTGTAGAGTTTTAGTTTATAAGGTGTGATATATGGGCTCCATTTTGTCATTTATATAACGTTACAATTACCAAATAATATTCTTCTTTTATGTCATATTTTCCACAAAGAAACTGGCTTGAAGATATACAAGACAGATGTTGTTAGTGTAGTTTTTGGACAAACAGATTTACTCTAACTTATCTCCGTACCGTTTACTCGCTCAAGATAACTGCTTGTGCTTAGAGGGACGTCCAAATAATGGATGGCTATGGCATGCATAAAAAGCGGAATTCTGCCGACGATTAGGTCGGAATAAATTCCAATTATGTTTGCTTGGCAATTTAGAGTGAAGAGCAACAATGAAAACGATTCCAGACGTTTTGATTTTGCGTAAACTATCATTCTGAACGAAATTGCTAACAGTTTAAGCCACATTTAGCTTGTTTTGGAATTTTAATAAAATATTGAGTTGTAAGATTTGGACGCCATTATCCCTTCACAATAGAAAAAAAACCGTTTGTAACCATTTTAACCATTTTAACCCGTTTTTGACCGTTTTAAACCGAAAAACCGGTTATTTGGTCTTATTTCATTAAAAACCGCGGTTTTAGCCATCTCTGATTATAACTTCTCTTACAAAACATTTTCCTTAGTGTACATGTACAATGCCCAGCGTTCGTATAAAATGGGTCAAAAAGGACTGGAGCGAGCGAGAGTGATATTTTTCTTGAGTTTTTATTAGGGAAACTAATTTTCTCCGCCCCAGTTGGCCAGGCTTCCATGAATTCATAAAAAAAACTAGATCATTTGTATACCGTCTTCTGGGAACCAGAGGAAATTAGCTATTGCTCGTTCACTACATTTCAGGTTTATAGACTCACATTTTTCCGAAAATACTAAATATTTTAATAGTTTGTACGTAACTAATGCTCCACGGATTTCGAAGCGAACGTTTATATTCATACTTTGTTTGAGCTGCACAATATTCACGTGTGGTAAAAAGACGCTAATATCCCTTCCTAATATTTATCTATTTACCAAGACACAAGGAATACAATTATGATTTTCATTTTCGTCTTCCAGAGGTAGAGAAAAAAGAAAATGATGGTTATCATCATCACTCATTGTTCTCGCACACAAGCCACCCATGCTAGAAAGAGTGCATCTGAAGCAGACTAGAATGATGAGGCATATTATACGTATGCATAGAAAACACAACACTATGCGAAAAGTACACACCACCGTGATTACTTCAGCCATATAATGCATTAGTTTTATGTTATTATATTATAATGTAAAGTCTAATAACACGTTCAACGTTTGCAAACAAAAAAGACTTCGCACAGTCACATTTTCCTCTGACTCAAGTAAATTTCAGTGAAAAATAGTAATGGACTTATGCTACCAGTGTCTTCATGATAGTCATGTCATAGTATATATATATATGTAGTTTCTTTGAAATCATCAAGTGAAAAGATTTGAAAATAATTATTGGCTGTGTATACATATGTATGTGTATGTATCATTTGTTGTAATTTACGTACAAAAATCCTTCAACTGTCATATATGTAGTTTCTTTGAAATCATCAAGTGAAAAGATTTGAAAATAATTATTGGCTGTGTATACATATGTATGTGTATGTATCATTTGTTGTAATTTACGTACGAAAATCCTTCAACTGTCACATGTACTAATGAGCGGCCATAAGTTGAAATGATCGTTTTACGGCAGATTTTACATATTATTTATATTTACAAACTACTACCTCAACTACTGTCCACATGATTGTGATGATGCTCGTGAATTTTTTTTTGTGAGATAATATTCATGCACTCTCATGATGATATTATGGTATGGCACTTGTGCTCAATACAACAGTCATTGCAACGAAATTTGGAGAGAAAAAGAACCTTGCTTGTATATACTTTAATGTGTTCTTCTTTTACTACTGAAAAGTTAGTAAAGTCAACATAATTTTAGGTCGAGTCATAGAGGAAGGAAACGGGCCATTATCATCTTTTTTTCGTCTTTTTCTTCGTCGTCGTTTTCTTTTACCCATTTTGATTCACTGTCAGTTTTGTGTTTTTTTATGAACATTAAAGTCATTTTCTCCATGTGTAATGCAACTTTATGTGTTTACAAAGCTACTATATTACACCAAGCAGGAGCAGCAACAACCTACAAAATAAACTACATTCATACTCATACTGCACATCTTCGAAGTTTAGCGCTATTACATATCGTGTCGTACGTATTACTACCATCGCATGATATTTTATGCTATAAAAATGATTCTTCTTACTTCTAGTACTAACCACTACCGCCAACCGAACAGAGAAAGAAAATGTGTGTTTGTGACCGCTTTTCATATTGCTTTTTGTGTGGGTCTACTACTTTTTATTTTGCTGTTCCTCGTGTCCTTAATAGTGTACCCCGCCCTTTATTGCAATAATTTCTGTCTTTCTACTTTTTTTCTTTTTTGGAGCTCGAAGAAAAACAAAAATTGCATGGGCATATTTGAGCAAACGATGTAGCAATGTATCTAGCAGTTGAAACACTTCTGCTACAAAGTATTGCTACCACTCTGAAATTTAATGTAACTATTTTGAAGAAAACTACACAAGTAATAAAAAGCACTTGTTTATGCACTTCTCCTCCGTTCCGACTTGGCAAAGAAACCGTTTTAAAAACTTATTTTGAGTAAATCATTGTGCTATAACTGAGAACACAACAGTCAGCAAAAGACCATCGTCTTTTATAAATTACCGAGATGATTGTCGACTTACATGTCATAAGTAAAATACCAAGTTTACGGAAAATGGCTACTACCACATACTGTTGTGTTGAACTAATACGATAGGGCATGTCTTAGGTATTTGGAGTCACACAAAATTATATAACCCGATGGTAAATTCTTTTTCTTTTTAGTTTCATTTTTTCGCAACACAATTCCAAGATTAATGTAATAAAAACACGGAAAATATTAAATTTTAAGAGTTTTCTTGGCTTTACTTAAGTATCTGTTAAATGCTTATAGTTTACAGCACAGCTGTACAACAGTTGTAATCTAATGCTCCAAAGAGTTATGTTAAAATACATCGGGACTATGATGCTGATTGATAAGCAGGAAAATGAAACTTTCGAATCAATTTAAAGAAGGTACTATCGATATCCTACAAACAGCGTCATCGATGGGTGTGTGGCATATATGTGAGCTTGAAACACCATCTACTATGTAGTTACATATTAACTTTAACTATGCAAATACATAAATTATAAAATTTTTGCCTTATCATCACCGTGATACTGGATGACTACTTCTGATAAAAATCTTTGTTTCTATCATTGAGCTGGTAAAAGAGAACCTACAGTAAAAGTACTAATGACAAAGACGCTTGTTGTTATTATTATTTGTTGCAAGATAAGATTTTTTCTTCTTTTTTTTTTTGTTAAAGTTGGGGTTCCTATCATCATAAACTGATAATTTTTTCTTGTAGTGAACACATTCTTGTAAAATAATATTGTCATGATCAGCTTTTGAAAGTAAGTTTTGTAGCTGCCTGAAGCTGTCTCTACAACTAACTGGCTTTACTGTGCTATAAAAGTTATCACAGTATGGCCACTGCATCGAGCTCTAAGGAAGATGGCCCAAAAGTATGATAGCATATTTAATCTTCAACCTAATCAGTTAAAAATCAACCAACCGGTTGTTTTTGCTTCCGTCCCATTAAAATACAAACAACAGTATTGTCAACAATAGGAATTCTGGTTGATTTTTGGTTTCGCTTTCAGTCTACACATGTTGCGCGAATGTGAATTCATCCTCCTTGGTGACGGTGCATTTTTGTGAATTTTTGAACAATGCAATGATACTAACTCCAGTGAAGCTGGTACTCGAACGGATGCATGACATATCATGAAAGTGATGCATGCACAGGCGCTTGCTCACTGCTTTGTTGCATTTTGGGATTAAGGCCCTATCTCGAATCATTGTTTGAATATTATGTGCACACGCTATTTCTCCTTCCTATGGCTTTGGGCTCTTCTCCCGAACAATAATGCCTCTAATGACATTGTCTTCCCTGCTACTGCCGGCCGGCTGCGCTTCTGATTGCTACAAAGAAGTAAAAGTTCTCATTCTCATTGAGCTCACATTATTGTTATCGTATGCGCTAAAAATACTGTACACTGTATGCCTGTTTCACCGTAGTAAGAGCTGATTCTAATGTTTTCACAAGAGTAGGAGGCCATAAAGCTCATCGTAATTGTCAACAATGCACACTGCTTAGTCTTCAGAACAACTGAAAGCATTTTGTATTACTATTTTTTAATACCACAAACTATTACACTTGGGTTTTCGAAATTAAAAGTATGGATAGAGCACATTCAAACTTAGGGTTTGGTTGGTAATTATCGTCGTATCATCTTACTCACATAATCGCCATCGAAAAAAAAAAACGATAGCGATGCTATTGATAATGATTCACCATTCTTTTCTGATAAGCATCATAAAATAAATGCATGTAGTATGTGTAGTTTTCAAAAGGAAGTCCGTGTTCCGGCACAACCACACCGTGACTTTAATTCGAAATGTGGGACCCGCAATCTATACAGTTGCAGTTCCACTACAAAAAACAGGGAAACTAGTGGTGTTGATGGTACTAAAATGATAACAACTTGACTTTTATTATTGTTTTTTTGTCGTTTTATTGTTCTTACAACAATTTTTATATCTGAATATGGATACCGTCAAAACGAACACAATTTGACGTTAAAAATGATACGGTGGCTGCACATATGTTTGCCTCTAGTTTCACCAGTACATATTTTCATAGCAAACTGAAATTAAAAATGCTAAATTAAAAACTCAACCCTCCACTACGTTTTGTATCAGTTTGGGAAACAGTGAAGTTGTAATTAAACGGAAAAAATAATGAATAGAACCTAATAATTTTAGATGACAACGGGAAGGTTCTTTAACTAAATATGTATACTGTACCGCTAAACCCTAATATTTTGCTCTCCGCCAATCCATAACTTGTTTTGATTGTTTACATGTAACACTGACTTTGCATTATGTGCATGCAACCGAAAGATCTATAAGAGTTAATTATATTCAATCTTAGTTCACGAAACATTGTGGTGTCTACCATTTTTTATGTGACTTTAGCATAATATCTGACATATCTTTTGACATGATGATACAGATAACTATTGTTAATTTTATGGTATTGAAGCCGTTAAAAAGGTCCACTAGTTCGAGTTTCGGTTAATTTTATGATTTGGCTGTCGGCCACACTCCACTGTCGGTGGAAAAGAAAACAATTATGTGCATGCAACCGAAAGATCTATGTATAAGAGTTAATTATATTCAATCTTAGTTCACGAAACATTGTGGTGTCTACCATTTTTTATGTGACTTTAGCATAATATCTGACATATCTTTTGACATGATGATACAGATAACTATCTTTTGAATTGAATATTTTACTGTATTCAAAGCATATTCTCTTAAGATGTAAGAGCTCTTGGACACTTATTTTTTGAATGAAGTATTTTGCACAGACACTAGCTATGGATTGTCGCTCAAAAAGTATCCGAATAGCTGACATTTGCAATAAAGAAGTAAGGAAAGAGGCATACGCATTAATTATTTGGATTTTTCACGTTACTGCTTTAATTGAGTGATTTTCAAGCTGGGAAAAATAGCTGAAGCTGTGAATCTCAATGGAACCTTGTGGTCATTTTCCTATGATCAGAATGAAACCAAGACAGCGCAAATTTTAGCGCAGAAAATACATAAGTACATTCACAGTATATATTAGAAATGAACTAGGATATGAAAGGACCGCATAACAACCAGCAAAACTTTTCCAAAGGTCAAAATACTGCATGAATTCAAGGAATTACTAACTTCTCTCACGAACAAACAGACGGCAACAAAAAGAGTGTGCTGAAAAGAATAATGCTCTCCTGTCCACGCTTCTTTAAAAGGATGAACTTCTATTGTCAAAAATGTAATAGATTATTACGGTGTGGTTCGCTGTAGATATTCTCTGTAAAGAGATGTGACTGACTTATCACTACACAATGCATTTAACTGGTACAAAGTTTAGCCTGAAGTGAACCATTTGTAATAGCGTCGATGTACATAATTTCATGCATATAGGATGTAGCAATAAAAACGTATAGAGTACAACTGTCAGAGGTCTGAATTGTTCGTAAAATGAGCCAAGAGATTCTGAGAAATGATTAAAATATGTACACAACGTTCATGTAAAGAAAAAGATGAATTGGTTGAAGGCTGATTTTGCCATATGTAAATGTACAAAAAAAGAAGAATAAAAGAACTGTACCAAGATAATGGATCATCCTTATGGTTTGAAATTGAAAGAGAGTGGCACTCATGAAAATTACTGCCTGAAAATCGTAGTGAACCGTGCAGAAACGGAAACATAAGTTATCATTATTTCCTAAAGCAAGCACATAGTTACTAAAATATGATGAAATCGTTGATGCATGTATTTATGTTCAATCCTTCATTGATTCGTTCACTGTTTGTACGCATAGCAGTATGTGCTAAACTCTGTAATAGTGGGGACTCTCCCATATTATTTTGGCGTGTCAAGACGATCTGATAAAATCAGGAACTCCGATCCACTTTGGCAATATCGGGGAATAAACAAAAGTTTCGGTCTTACAGAACAGCATCGCCAAAAAAAAAATTGTAGTCATGGAAAATTTTCACATATTGACACTAAATGTGTAAAAAAGAGTTACCTTCAAACTCGAAGACAAAATTATAGATGAAAAGACAGTTGATGGTAAAAAAGCCGAACTGAAACATCTCTCAAAATAAAACTTTGCGATACTATTTTTTACTACTTTGTGTTTCAGAAAATGTGCATGACATATGGTAAATTGACTAATACGGAGAGCTCCAGTTCACTGCATAAAAAGATAATAGATAGATACCTATGAAACCTTTTCATTTTATTAGTACACAATGCACGAAGTTGAATATTTTATGAGCCCGTGACACAGTTCATTGATTGCAAGAAACGGAACGAATTGAGTTTTAAACGATAATAATATAGAGTCAGTTGTTGTTTTTTTCGTTTTGTTTCAAAACTCATTATTTTGAATCGCTGTTTCACTGAGTAATCAAGTTGTTTGTGTATTCTTCCTTTACAATTATTTTTCATGAAATTGAAAAAAAAAGAATTGTTCGTTCGATCTTTGTATCGAATGACTACATAAACTCGAAAATTAAAGTATCTTGACATTTTTAGATATAAACCATAAGCTGATTTATGAAATCCCAATCAGTCTGTCCGTCCGTGTCATTGCACATAGAAACACACTTGTGTTGCTCTGGTGATTGCCGTCCGGATTGCCATGTTGGAGCTACCAACCATGTACTTATCATGTGTGCTTGTTGTGGATTCAATTACACATCCAAAAGTTTTAGCAAAAAAAATACTACACTTAATTTGTACTGAAGAACTTCAACATAGGGCTCTCAGCTTTTGGCTACTTACTCTCATCGTTCTTGAATAATTGATTTTCATGTTAATTCAGACATAAAATAAATGCATATTCATGTCATCGCCAATGGACTTGCCAAGCTTAGAACTCTGGCCGAGTAGAAAAAGTTGAGGCAGCTGCTGTTTTTATTTCAATTTCTTAACTTTACATGCCTCATGTATGTTTTGCCATTATTACATTATGCTTGTTTTCACGACTTCTCTGAGTAGAATACGGTACGGGAACGTACTCGTACTTTATATTTGACTGATTCTTTTCGTTGAGGCTATTAAAAAGTTCACGCTATGCTTGTTTTTAAGTGGTGTGATGACGGTATTACATTCCACTGTACTGTTACTTTGCCTGGAATTGCAGTAGAGGAAAACAGTAGAACGACTGTATAGGAATCTGAAATTGGAATAATGATCAACTGAAAAACACATACAATAGCAGTATTCAGCACGCTATTTGATTTATAATATGTTTCTACTGTGTCGCCTTTTGCCAATATCTATACAATTAGATGCGAGACTGATGGAATCACATCATAATTCTGTTACGAGAGGATAATATTCATTGAATATTGCACAAACGAGGACATTATGCGCTTCTTGAATTACCAAATATCGTATGCAGACAAACAATAAAATTGTTATTCCGAGAACAAAACCTCTACTCGTCCACTAGATCGTTTTTCTCTGTGCTTCTACCCCAAACATAAAAAGTAACACACCGAGCTGTCTTGTTTGAGCTAGCTGGGATGAGAGACCCGTTTTCTTTACACTTTATTTTATTTCTTCATATTCACCACACCTTTGGTCTAACAATCCAGAAAAGCGCTACTGTACATTATATAATAGCAGCAATAGTAGCAATAACATAACAATCCAATATTCAAGAATATACTCGATGGGCTACCCAGCTTAGACCCGACACAATAGGGTAGTGAGTGCATGCAACTTGAAAATAATGCTAGCACTGGTGAGGAATCCCACTTTTAGATACGGTGCCAGATACCTACTAAGACTTCCTCTTTAAAATTTAATTGAGTATGGAATTGAATTCACTATGACTTAATTAGAGAGGGCAGACGAGCACCGACACAGACTTGCGTAGTCTGAAAACTAAGCACGCAATTAGTAGCATATCTGCATTCTGAGAACAATACAGAAAAAATCATTATTATACCAGTGCTGAATAGTACCTTACTACAAAAGGCAAGGATCCTCTGAAACAAACCGAAAAATTAAGGATGCATAGGTAATATTTCTTGCTTTTTCACTATTGCTACTGTTTACTGTCGCCAAATCACATTGCGCAGTTGTGGTTAAACCTCGTGAACCTTCTTTATGCAACCAAAGTCTCCCATTCCCATATAGTTCAAAGTTCCTAATCTTTTACACTATTCTACGTGGAATCAATTTCATTTGCCTTTGCTCCGTATTCATTGTTTACATACGTACAACGTTTATTAAGCACCCGTTCCTAACGTTTACGTTTTACTATCGTGACTCCTGACTGATTTTACCAACAAGAAAGTTTGAGTGTTTTTATACAAAAGAGACATCGGGAAAATTGCACCTGCATTCACTTAAAATTTTTACTACAATAAAAAAATACACTACTATAAATAAAGTCTCTGTAGAGTTCTCATTTTCAAACAACCCCCGATCAAAAGCGGAGAGTATTAACTGGGCATACAGGAAATAGCATGCTGTAATTTGCATTTTCGAGTTCAAAGACAAAAAGAATATAGCTCCCATGATGACGGTGATAGAAACTGTTATCTATGCTTACTTACATGCATTCTCTGGACTGCCTTTTAAGTAATTCAAGAGGAAAAACGTGATATGTACAGCAGAAAATAAAGCTGGGTGATACGGAGACAGTAAAAGAGAAATGGATAGGACATTTTCGGAATACTAAATAACTGATTTCATTGCTATCCTTGAACGCGTACGAACAGAGTTGCGAGTGGATATCGGTGTAGTCTAGATCTCAAAATGGGTATAAAAAGCAGCACGGTTAATCTCTTCGGGTTGTTGTTTTTCAGTTATGTTCCCTCATCGTCTCGCATTATGCAAATATGTAAAAATATTTAAATGCAGGATAGAACAATACGCAAGTTGTAAGAAAAACACTGGCGGTGCGATGGGGAAAGATTTGTTTCATTCGTTTATTAGTGAGCCGAGCCGAATGACCCAATACGCTATCATAAAATTTCTGCGTTGATAAGTCACTCGTGTGGATGCTTCAATAGTTTTAGAATTTTTAGTCCCAAGGGAAAGGAAAGTGAAGTGACATCGGCGCGTTCAGGAGAATAGCTGTCATAGAAGAACGTTTTCATATATCTACCGTGCCAAGTTACAAAATTGCAATATTGCAAGGATTTGGTTAATAGTAATAGGTCACCTGAACTTAGAATAACTGAAATCCATATACAATGGCTCGCAATCATCTGCAATTTGTTTAACAGAAAAGATTTTAAACTGATGATACATTGGATCTACAAGCAGTATATGTTTTCATAATGCGCAAGCTAAATGCAATGTACCTTTGTTTTATAAGGTTTTATGAACAAGATCAGATTGAACTGCAACTGGAAAGAATCTGCACGTGTGCATAGTAGTACTCATACTATGCAAATCGCGAAAAGAGAAAAAAGAAGATAAAATTCTCAACCATGCAGCCATGTCGAGATGACTCCTATTCTCTTGGGATGAAAGAAGAAATAATGCCTTTGGGTTGAGTATTTTCCCAAAACAACAAACCAGAAAAAGGGTAGAAGTTTCTGAACTAGTTTAGTGAAATTACAATATTACACACACACACTCACCCATTATGTTGTACTTCTAACTTTAAACTAGGTATTCCTATTAGTCTGTTTAGAGCAGAGCACTGCGTTGGAATTCTTATTGACTGACGACCTTTGTGCAAAACCAGCTCTTTGTTAATCCCATGTGTACCATGTTTTATACATCTGTGCCACACATAATTTCAAGTTTTTCGACAAAAACACAGAATCCATAAAATGCTGAAATTTTCGATAGAATTACTCACAATCATAACAAAAAAAATTTGGTTCTTGTATAACTCTGTATCATCAGGAGAACAGAATTTTGTGAGGGAATCGGAATCGGTGTATATTTTCAAATACCTACTAAATAGACAAAGATTCTAAGTTGGCACCACAAACTACTGGTGGATAATCATGAAGAAGGTGAACCTTACTTAGACTAAAAATGCAGCACCAAACCAACACCAGTTTTGATTTTGTGACAATCCATGTACCTCACGTAAACATTAACAACACTCGACAAATATTAAGTATTTTGGCACACCACATTAGTGGCAACACGCTTTTTGAAATAGGTCCGTGTTGATTAATGTCAACAAACTCTTTGGGTAAGTTTATCACTAGCAGCAGTTTTCCTTGTTCCAGGGTTAGCAGCTGGGTAAGATTTGTTGCAAACGTAGTAGGGCGAGAGGGAACGTGTAAAGTAATACGTATGACTGACAAAAATTGGTTGGCTTTTGTCAGCTTCCTTCGTGAATCGCTCTATTTTGGCTCAAAAATATTAAACTTGTATGGCTGAAAGTTGCTCGTTATTTGCATGCCTTTTATTCTCTAAATTCAACGCGTATAACGCCTGAACCAGCTTTTACATGACTCCATATCATCATCTTCATTTGGTCGTCTGGTTGTGATTTGTTTTCTACGTACGGTACACACAACTCGTCGATCAGTTTCTTTTCCCCCGTTATTCGAGTAATGTAAATATGTATATGGATCGATAGAACATCAATTTCAAAAATTGCTGCTCATGACATCCATCCTTCCACTTTTACTAATGGCAATCACAATTTGTGCAAAACCGACTAATGTGAGTGAATGTGAGACATGGGGAAACATTCTATCTGTAAACAAACAGGTCATCAAAATAAATGACGTGAGATAGTGGTAGACGTTTTTAGGAAGGGCAGACCAGTAGTATTCCATCCATACCTCTAAATCTTTGCAGTGTGTCTGATAATGTTTTTGCGTCTGAAAATCACTACATACAGAAAGTATATCTTCAAACTGATGGGGCCCTTTTACCAGTGCCGGTCCGTAAAGAATCAAAAAATTGAAAAGTTACTTACAAAAAAGCCTTTTTTAAAGTTTAAAAAATTTAGCTCGTCAAACTTTCGGTAAATGACACGGACAAGTGTATCAATCGAAAATAGAAAATAATTTGCAGTAAACATTTATTTCATCACGTGTAAACTGATGCATCCCAAACTTTATTCGGAATGAGTTGCATTGTGGAGCAGCAGACGGCTCCGTTGAGAACTTTCCGTTAAGTTAAAGAAACGACGAATCACATTAAACATAAAAGAAAAAGACTAGGTTTAGTCGTCGTTATCTCCACTGTCATTTGTCATAATCATCTTTTTCTGTCGGAACATTTTTTGTACACATTTTCCATATGTCTTTAACAGACAGCAGAAAAAGAGAAGACAAAGTGAGAAAAATACGAAGACTGTGACGCAAAAATAGAATTACGTGGAATCGCGAGTTATTATGTTACAGAGAGATATTATGTAGAGCTGTTGTGACGACATATTTGGAATGGTATTACAATATAAATAGGAGTTATATGCAGTACTCGCATGTTTCATATAACGATATGGGAACATAAATCGTACGCACGTTCTAGACGGTAAGGTTTCTTCGATTATTATGTATTATATTTTATTGTACGGTAGAAAGGTACTATGAGCACTCAAAATAAGAAGTTCCGAATCGACAAAACTTAGCCTAGAGTAACAAGTAATGCATCAGTTTTTACACCATCGATTCATATGCGTATCAATCTTCGCACTCCGTACTTTACTTTAATGCCTGATTATTAAGTAGCGAAAGCTGCTTTATAAGATCGTAAGTAGCTGTCTGTCCGTCTGTCCGTTATCGCGAAATCTCAGAAACGCTTAGACGTACAGACTTGAGATTTGGCACACTCCTTTGCGTTATTAAGAGCATGCTTGTCACACAGTTTGAGACAAATCGGCCACACCGTTTTCCTGATAAGCACTCAATACTGCTACATTAAAGAAGTGTGTCATGTTGCACACTCGTAGTGCTTCGTGTTGCACAATCGTAGTGCTTCGTGTTGTACTATTGTAGTGCTTCGTGTTGTACTACTGTAGTGCTTCGTGTTGTACTACTGTAGTGCTTCGTGTTGTACTATTGTAGTGCTGCTCAAGGCTTTCGCTACTTTGGGAATGTGTACAACCGCGCTGGTTTGACGACAAATCGTTTACTCAGGATGTTTGATACTAAATGTATTTCTTATATTTTACGGGTGCGTTCGTTAACTACACAGGTAGTTAAAGATGTAGCCTTGTGCACCTGAACAAAAGCTAATACTACAAGAAATGGTCAAAGCTGGCAATTAAAAATGATTCAGCATGTACGCTGGTGCAAAATTCTAGACATTATAGGCACCTAGTTAACGAAAGCACCCGTGAAATATGACAAATGTATTTAGTAACAAACTCATTGGTAAAAAATCCCGACTCTCAACGTATTTTCATTGGGGATTCAATATATGGCTTTTTGTGCGTTTACACCGTGGTATAGTCCAAGAAAGACAAGGAATTTGAGAAGATTGTCAAGCCTAAGTCATATAATACCAGGTACACAAGATGGTTATAAGTTATAGGTTAGATAGTTTGTCAAGACAATGTTTGGATCCAATCGGTAACATGTAGAGAGTAAAAGCAAAATGATTTTTCTTATGAGGGGCGTTTAACACGTATCATATGAGGAGGATACTGGCACAAGCAAGTAGAGCATGTTCATCATGAATGACTAACGATAATTTTACAAGGTCTGGAATCATGAATGATAATAATAAGGCTTCTAACAACTCTGCCTCGTCGCAGGACTGGTTGGCGTTAACGTTACTGGTACACATGTAATAAAATAATTAAGAAAAAAACCATGCACACATCAATTGTTTGACACTTGTCCTATGGACACTTTATGCTGTCGTTCGTTTAATGAGAACAACTCCGGTTTCCGTATTCACGATCAGCTCTAAGAGAAAAAACAAAAGAGGGAAGACGTAACTGTATGGAGTGTACGAGACAAGAGAAAAAAAGGAACAGAGGAAGAGAACACATTATGTGACTAAGTGACACAGAACAGACCCGGCAATAATTTTAACGCCTTTTTTGACACTAATTAGTCCATTAGTGTGTTAAAAGACCATTCCTCGAGTCAACATTGTAAGACTTGACGAAATTCCATCCGCCTTTAGAGGATGCATCAGTAATTATTGTTAATGCCGCTTTGTGTGAAAAATAAGTGTGATGAGAGAATAGCATTTCACCGCAATAACAACAGTTACCACAAACGATGATTTTATATCCACGCTAGCGTTCAGCGTTACTAAGTAAAAAGTATTATGTGATGTATGGCACTCATATCAAGAATTTCAGACATGTTAACTTGAACAAATATTCAGCCTCAACCAATACATTTGATCTTATATAATTGCTGTTCACGATATACGCACGTCACATTAACACATTGAGTTTTCTATTTGATACGTTACAACATTGTGATATTGTTGTGAGGAAGGAATACCATAAATACCTATGCACTACATCATACTATCACGACAATAGTTCATCTTACAGAGATACTTCGCTATAATACTATTACGCAATGGTAATGGTGCAGGTTTGGTAGCTCAAACGTCTTAGATCTGCATACTAGTGATTAAGAGATGTATGCAAGCAAAATATTTCAAAAGGAGGGCAAGATTGGGGTAAGGAAACGGTGTTCTTTAACTACTACCACAGCCATGTTTTTCCAGTTTGCATCTATTCCAAAGTGTACGAACACGTGATTCAACAACAGCGTTTTATATTTACTCAATATGTTTGTGTAGGTTTGGAATCCTTACACCAGAACACAAGAAAGTATTGTCTGTGGTTTATCAAATCTAAGAATAATTGGAGACTATTGCTCCATATGCTCTGTAAAATCCAAACAGTAGTCATCCTTCATCAAGAATTAAAATTTTGTGCTCCTACAATATGTACCAAATGCTTTTTTAAAATAACTACAAGAAGGTATTTTCGGTAAGTTATGGCCTGATTGAACATAATAACTTGGGATTTAAAACATCAGTTCAATGACAACTTACCTTGACGTGCAACTATCCAACAAAAACTGTCCTATATACATGAATTATAACTGAATTTTAAAGAGCCCAACTACATTCCCATCACCGCTAAACATGAAAATCATTTTACTGCGGATTTTATTTGCTTCTAGTTTAGTGTGTAACCGGCAGAATCAAATCGGTTTATCCCATATAGGGGACAATTTATGGAAAATCGTAAATGGCATACCATTAACAAAACAATTTAAAGAATTATGAATCTTATCCTAGTCCAGGATAGTTAACACGCAGGATTGTTAAAATCTGATTTTTAATTGTCATTAAATTGCTTACCACCTATAAATAATGTAAGTGAAAACGTTCAAACATAGATTCTATGATCATGATATATGATATGATATCAATAGTGATAACTAAAACTTGCACCTGCTATTTGATATATGCATTCAGTGATATAGAAAGTCATTTTTTACGCTTCGTCGCCGTCGAACAAAACAAACTGTTAAGCAGTAGGGATGGAAGTAGGCCTTATAATGTTACAATTATGAATCTTAAAAGACAATAAACCTGTATTATGCAGTACACTAGTTCTGGTAACACTTATTCATCGCCCAAACTTTAAAGGTCTTCCTTATTGATTCTATCCGAAAAGTTCATTCTCCTCAATATGAGTACAATATACAACCGAGTATTTACGTGATGGCATGACCTATCAACCTCTTCAAGTATGTCTACGCAATAAAGAGAATATACGTGTAGCAGGAAAGCCGCACACACTTGAGTGACTCCGCTACACATGGCTTTTATTCACTTCCAAGTTGCCGGCGGAATCATGATGAACATCACACATCACTGTGATAAGTGAAGAATTGTGTTTTAAGTAGATTACGCACATTACAGGATTTCGATATTTTTGCCACTTGATCTGTCGATGACGATCACGTGATAAATACTCTGTGTGTGGTGGTCGTTTGGCATTTTAAGGAATGACATAAACAGTACCCCAAAGTACGACATTGCAGTTAATGGTAATCTTGAAGATAAATACTACTTTCAGGAGGACATCTAGTAAACTACCCAGAGAAGAAACATTGTACATCGCCATCATGTGGGCTTGTCTAATGTTCCTATTTACCCATTAAAAATATCAAATTTCTGGGCAACACAAAAGTAAATCTGTTTCCCTTCGTGAAAGAATGTTCAACGTTGTCGGGGGAAAATATTCATACCTAGAGCTCGCACACCCTTTAAATGTTTCTAAAACTCATTTCAAAGGCAAACATGTTGGTGTAATAAAAATAAAGTAAATCTGTTTCCCTTCGTGAAAGAATGTTCAACGTTGTCGGGGGAAAATATTCATACCTAGAGCTCGCACACCCTTTAAATGTTTCTAAAACTCATTTCAAAGGCAAACATGTTAGTGTAATAAAAATTGTACTTGGTTGGTAAGCATTTTCTGTTTTGTCTGCTTGAAATGGTTTTTATTTATTTACAGATATAAGTGGCTGATATGTGTATGTGACTCTTACTCTCTCCACTAATCCATGGCTCCTTTTTTCCTCTGCTAACAAATTCCATACAATAAATTTTTCAATGTTTTCAAAGTGGCTGCAGCTACAGGATAACTGGATTTCGTGACCAATTCTTTAACCTCCTTCAAATGTCGTGTCTTATTCAATTCTCGTTTATACAACGAGTATCATTCATTACCTCTTGATGGTATAACTTCGGTATCAAGAATTTTTCTTTGTTTTCTAACTACCTATGCACAGAGTGTAGGCTCCAGAATAATTTTTCAATAACACGCATAGCTACACAAACGGTACATAAGTACAATTTCGAATTGATCACTACCACCCGTTCATCTCGTTCTGAATTTTGAATTGTCGCCTCATGAGCAGCAATTTTCAAATATTATCTATTATCTATGATTAGTTAGCTAACTATATGCGTAATAAATGTTACAAGGGGGAAATAATATTTAAGATTTTGCTAAGATTGTCGCAGTAATTATATTAACCGCCCTTTAGATAAAAATATCAGCGTTAGGAGTGTCATCTAAACAATATACATCGAGTGTATATTTCGTGATGTGAAACACAAAGGACAAAGATTTGTACGCATTGTTACTATACACTAGTCTACTTGGGGTTCTCCAGTAGCCAACAACCCATAAACGAGATATGTACAATGACAGTCAAATGAAAACGAAGGACTTTAAAGGTGTAGAGTAATAACAGACGTAAGATGTTGCCGACTAATTTGATGATATTGTTGTAATATAGCTTGAAGACAAAGGAGCAACATAATAGAAAAGTAAGACCTTATATTTCTTTGAATTTACGATTTGTTGGCGTGTATGTAACAGGAATATACTCTTATATCAATAAGACGGAATTACTTTCCACATGTAGGATTCAGAGACATCGTCTCCTGTACAACTACTTACACTGGCTGAACCGTGGAATCTCAAATGTGTGTACTTAGGTGGAAATTGTGCGTAAAATATGACAGAGGAATGTGTTTTGTTCCTTTAACGTCGACTTGGATCNGTAAAATATGACAGAGGAATGTGTTTTGTTCCTTTAACGTCGACTTGGATCTTGATTACACTTTTTTGGTTTTGGTAGGAGAGGCTGACACTACAGAAAAATACTCGCATACGGAAACGCGTTTGAACAGAGCGTATTATGGGTATAGCAAACACCAAAACCTAACCATCGTAACTGAGTAAAAGTAAAAACAGCAAGTAGAATATGACTTTTGTAATCATCAGACAACATGGTTGTAGTAAAACCAGTACACACAATATACGACTCCAAGCTCATATCTTGCTGCAAGTATTGGGAAGTACATACGCACATAACAGCAACGCGTTATATTGTAATGGGCCCAATAAATTCCAGACAAAACTACAGTCATCAGGGGAGGACCTATGAAAACTGAAGAAAATCGTGTATGTAACTACTACTGCCATTGCCATTATATTCTTATATGCACTTGCCACCAAACATTCATAACCTACAACACGCAGAAGTAACAGAAAAGTAGCAAAGTTATTTCAAAAAGTGGTGTAAAAGTTTTTAAAACTCTTCATGGCTTTGGTACACTTTTTACGTTACTTTCTTTCTACTCAGTCATACGTAATATTTTATACAAACCCCTTGCAAGTGAGTGAAGATGATATTTACCCTTTTTTCATTCCATTCGTGTGTGCATTCTGACGATGAATCAGCCATAAAACTGATATATCTAGTGGAAATGCCATTAAAGTGTGTGGTGAGATTCCAAGGCTTTTATATTAACACATGAACAAACAAAGCGCATTACTATGTTCTTAAAGTTTATAAACTAAAGTAAAAGGTTTTCAAAAATGCTAAACGGATGCTCTATCGTCCAAATTACGAACTGAGCAATGTTCATCTCCCCGTATGTATGTTTATATGTCAGGCTGTGGAAGCACTGTAGGCCCTGCACTT
>VICI01000647.1:0-33357 GCA_019593645.1 Akabosia matsudoensis
TTTTTTTTGTGTGTGCGTGAATATGTAGGAAAAAAACTTTGTATTGATTGAATATTTTCTTGGTTTGTTCAAACAGTCAATGAAATGATTGCTTCACCTTTCGAAACCCGGTCGGACTCTTTCTATTTTGTGGACAACAAGTTGATAATGCACAACAAGGCTGACTATGCGTACAACGGAGGACTCTAAACTGTGAACCGTCATCAAGAACAAAAAACAAACGTGTCGTCATGATGAAAAATTTGTGTTACATTCTCTTGCTTTTAATTCTATTTTCTTTTAAAGGTAGCGTCAGTTGAAATAATACATGTCGTTTTAATAGACGCCCATTCCACTTCTTAAAAATACTTTTGTGTTGGTAGCAGAGTTGCATTCACTCACACCATATAAATCAAGTCGTGAATTCCACTTACAATCTACTTCATTGAAGGGAAGAGTCAGTTTAAAGGGAGGTAAAGGAAATGGATTTTGTTATCTTTGAAGCGTTGCCAATTCAAAGGGACACTGACTAATCAATCAGAACGTGTGATATGTCCAGGTTAAAACAAAATGAATTATGAGTACTCCATGTAAGAAATAAATTTCTGTAACAAGATTAAAATCGGTTAAGGATGCTGTCACGCAGTAGGTGCATAGGTTTTTATCTAAAGACACTTTGTGGCAATGAAAATTACTTGTTGTTACTGTTCTCTACATCCAGAAAAAAGGATCTGAGGAAAAGGCATTAACACTTTTACTTCTTTGCATGTTTTTGCTACTTTTGCTAAGTTTTAAAAGCTCTTTACGTAATCACTTTCATTTTAAGTGTTAAGTCGCGCTGAGGAGTAGAAACGTAAACAAATTTTATACCATTATCTTGCATTGACTGAGTAACTAGTGATATTTCTTTTAGACCTTTACACTTCACCAAGCATGAATGTGCTAAACAAACTTTTTTGTTTGCGAAAAACGAAGGCGTCCTTGAAACCCGTTAACTTAGCAAACACAATACCAGTCTTGGCATGTATCTTCTTTTTGAGAAAAAAAAAGTCTTTCAAGTTCTTCTTGAAACATGGGAAGTTGTCTCTGATATATTATCTCAGAAAGAAAGCAAAAATTAAGCTTACCCGTATTGCTGCAATGGCGTGATGACAGTCATTAGCATAATCAGTTGTAAGCATTTTTTTACCTAAGAAGATACCCGCATGTTCAATGATTACGGGTATCAAAAAGTCGGTCGCTTTTAGAATTTAGACGAGGTTTGTTTGCTTAAACGAGTTTCATAGCACCCTAGTCAGACATGCAACGTTTCGTTATGTTTTCCAATATTTTCTAGGCTGTATTTTAATACAAAAATGTATTGCATTAGACGAGGTTTGTTTGCTTAAACGAGTTTCATAGCACCCTAGTCAGACATGCAACGTTTCGTTATGTTTTCCAATATTTTCTAGGCTGTATTTTAATACAAAAATATATTGCTACTTTTGAATATACTATCGTATAGGCTCGACTATCCTCCTATTTTTTTGTGTAAAAAGAGCGTCTAAATGACACTGTTTACATCGTAATACGTGGTTTTCACGAATTCTCGCTATCATTTTGCGGTAAAACCTAGAGACAACGCCGCACAGCGACTGGATACTATCACCACCTCATCTTTACCAATTTAATGTTTTATTAAACTTGCCTGTTTTTGGATGCACGTCCATAACCGTAGCTTGTCAATTCAATCCCAATATTTTAGTTTGCATGCGAAGCTAATACATTTTGAAACCGTGCAAAAAACTGAAGCACTTTCCCCCAACGAATCGATTTGTCTTTGTCGGAAAGACACCTCATCTATACCAATTTAATGTTTTATTAAACTTGCCTGTTTTTGGATGCACGTCCATAACCGTAGCTTGTCAATTCAATCCCAATATTTTATTTTGCATGCGAAGCTAATACATTTTGAAACCGTGCAAAAAACTGAAGCACTTTCCCCCAACGAATCGATTTGTCTTTGTCGGAAAGAGATAAGAAAAAAAACAAGAAAATCCCTGGAGATTGTTGTTGAATCAAAAAGTATGTCGCATTAGGCCATACAGCGGGGTGAGGTATGTTGTTGTATGTTCGAAGCCCGTGTCTTCAAACAAAATCTAAGGTAGAAATGTACCTTCACTCAATGAGAATAAAATATTAGGGAAAGTGTACAACTTTCACTTCCTGTGTAAGTAAGAAAAACAATTCCATAATATTTTGTTTGCTGATGTATGCTTCATATGAGTTTTTTTTTTGTTATGTCAACGACTCTAACTGTGCAGGATCTATTAAAAGTCATGATGAACTTTTTGGAGAAATAAAATACCGTATTTGTTTAGTTTTTGAGGGCGAAAGTACTTTCAATCCATACTCCCTGCAAACCCCAATGAATCATGAATCATGACTGGTAGTGGTGTGAGTGAAAGAAAATGAGCTCATCTGCTCACATGAGCGAGTAAAATTTGTTGCAAAAGCCGTGCAAAGGTTTTACTTTAGAGTTGTGAAAACATGCACCTGTGCTTCGTCTCCTAAATTACGTTTCCTTTATAAATAATAACTTTTTTATGGATCTGTTATCAGTACTGTTTTTATGTTCCAAACAAAAAAATAACCTTGCAACATTCGCCAAACAAAAACCAAATTTATACAAAAAGAAAACAACGTATTGAAAAAAGAAAGAAACTTGCTTGTACAATTCACTACATTTTTTGCATTCATTTTTCATGATTAATCAATTATTTGACTGGTATGAAAAAAGACTATAAACAAATAATATCTGGTTGTTCTGAACGTACATTGGCGTCTTGTGTGTCAAAACGAAGTAAAAAAATGAACGCGTGTTTGTTTGTTCACGTAAAACCCTGTTTTTTGTTGGATTACGATTTTTAAAAATGGTTGGAGAAATTTTGTTTTTTAAACACTCCTTTAAAGCTCTGTTTAAAGATGTAATAAAACTTAGATTAACAGAAGAATAGGTAGCTTAAACAAAAATTTTCATTTGGTCCTATTGTATATGTCTTTCGTGAAAGTGTTGTTTTTTAATGTACAGACAAAGGTAAAGATAAAGAAAATGTTGACTTAATTACTAAAAAAACTATTCTTAGCAAACAACAGTGTAAACAAACAAATGTCTTAGTTTGTAGCTGTAATTTTAGGGGGTTTTTCTAGCGGATTAGAAATATGTTAAAAAGTAAACTATTAGACAACACTCAACACAAAACACAGTCACCAAATAGCAAACCCAGTATTAGAGTTTAAGTAGCGTTATGTAACGACATAATGAGCAGTTTTAATATTAATATTGAATATACAAGCACATTGTTTTCCTCAAACGTTTTGCGCAAAGAACCTGCAACATATTTAAGAACTTAGATTATTTTGCACTATACACGAGTTTAGGAACCAATTATTTTTTTATTTACGCATTTTAAATATGTTGTTTTGTTGTGTAATCTTCAACAAGATCCCGAAATATTATATTTATGGTGGTATACTGATAACAATCGTTACAAAAAAACTACAATTTTTAATCGCGTTGTCTCTGATTCAAAACATAAAAAACGCTTCTTTGATAATCATGCTGTTCGTGAACAAAAATACATGAAAAATATATACTTCTCGGCTATTTTTTAGGTCGCTATGTACCAAAATGAAAGAACGTGTACAATTAGAAGACAAAAAAACTACTAAATTGGTAAAGGATACGATTTATAAGTTGTAATTAAATTACTTCAAGTGCATAAAAATAATAATTCTTACAAATAAATCATACATCCTATGAGTATGTAAAAAAAACTTTGAACTTCAACTCCATCTCATCCATTCATCTATTGATTTAAAGGTTTTTTTGACGAGATCTTGGACAGAAAAATCCCAAAAATACTCTTTCATGCATAAACAAATTTATCGAACATATTTCATATGAACAAGTTTCATCTGAACAAATTTCATAGACTTTAATTAGGAAACGTGAAACCTGTCTCATCTGCGAGCAACGTTGTTGTTGGTTGCTGTCCTGGCATAGTGCATTTCAGGAGAGACATTGAGTAGAGCGCGTCTTAGAGAGTCCAAAGCGTATCCGGTATACCCCAGTCTGAAAAGCCCAGCCAGCAGTTTTGTTGTTTTTTTGGTCCGGGGAAATTGTTTCGTCTTCATCGTCCACATGAATGTTATGTCGTGTGTTAAATAGACCTACATGTTTTGAGCGATATATTAGTTAGTTCTGAATCTGAAGTTTTCACGTCTAACTTGGTCAGTTCAACAATGGGAAAGGTCAAAGTTAAAAAGACAAAAAAGAAGATAAAAGTGTCAAAGGCTGTGGCGGCGTCGTTGCTGAATGTGATTGGGAAAAAGTCAAGGGCTGCGACCGGAAAGAACTCCGCATCGGGATCAAACGGGCGGCCTAATGAGACTGAGCAGTACAGCGTGGTTCCATTTGATTATAACATTCAAGCGGTTAGTTAATAAATACGTATAATTTTTGTAGATTCTAAAGCGACGACTTGTTTTTAACTGTTGATGTACTAAAATGATGTTTACGATTTTCAGCAAATCGATTGGCTGACAGCCCCGCCGTCATCGTCACAAGAGAAAAAGTCGACACATGTGGTTCCTCCTCCATCGAAAAAGCCTCAAAGGGGTTATCACAAAGATGTTTGCGAGGCATGCGGGGAGAGTGAATATCTCATGTACTGTGATAAGTGTCCATCCGCTTATCATGCTATTTGCGATGATCCCCCAGTTCCTTTTGAAGACTACGAGACGATAGGACTCACTTGGAAGTGTAAGAAGTGTAGGTCTCAGGGCGAAGAAGGAGCCACCTCGGCAAAAGCAATTCCTTCAGGAGAGGGAGTAGTATCCAAGTTTTTCCAGCAGTGCTTGCCTTCTATCCAGAATCTAAATCCTGTTCAGTTCAAGCTTCCAAAAGAAATGCCAGCCTTTGACTACCCTTTTCCGGGGACAAGTCGTCATATGTTGAAAAAGGGTAGGAACCGAACTAAGTTTGTCGTCGCGGAGAAAGGAACGGTCCCGAGACCCACCTCTCTCTGTTATCACTGCAACAGGAGCTGCCGAGTGGGAGCGCTCATTCAATGCGATAAGTGTGACTTGTACTTTCACCTCGATTGCCTAGATCCTCCGCTCACAACTGTCCCGCCGACAGTCTGGATTTGTCCACTTCACGTAGAGCCTTATCTGGAGTCAACTCAATTGACCTCAGTCGCCTTGTCACAGCGTATAAAGATTTGGGACGATGGAGAGAAACCAGTGAATAGCTCTGAAGTCATCGAGACCTTTGTCAGAAAAGCGTCTCGCAAGAATCCCATGTTTAGAAGGAAAAAACTGATTCCCATGACGCTAACACCAGAGGTGAGTTATTCCTTACTTTATAGCCAAGAATAATGTAGGTCTACCTCGTAATCACAATTTTTTGTTCCGGCTTTTCAGATTCCTGAAATGGTACAAAATTGCTACAAAGACAATGCCTTTGAAGTCCCCCAAACCTTTGGAACTATGCAAACACTCGTGGCTGCCTGTGAAGTGGAGCGGCTCAAGTTCGAGGTAAGATCAAATTTATCTAAAGATAAGAACTTTTATTATCTAAAATGTAGGATAGTGACAATTACGTTTTTTATTAACAAAAAACATTGTTCGGTGCCTCATTTTATGTGATGGTGTTGAATTACTGATCAATATGAAATGCGAAATTATTATTGATTTGTCAACAGTAAGTGGCAAATGATGCCCACGCTGCGACATTTCAACTACCTATTTTTAAACAAATTCAAATTTGAAAATTTTCTGGTAGATGGAGGAGACTGAAAATAAGCAAAAGAATAATTGGGTGGACCACTACTTACCTCTGGGCAACTCGCTAGTCCAGCAACGCGCCAAGTTGGAGTATCTCAGGTCTCAGAATCAGATCAAGCTAGAGCATCTTCGTGGCGTCCTCAAGACGTACGAAGAGCTTGAAGAGCAAAGAAGTAAAAAATGTCCAGAGAATGGTGAGACGAGTCAGACCAAAGCAGTACCAACTGTGATCGAGTCAGTTGTAACAGAACCAGAGGGAAGTCAACCAAAAAGTGACTCATCACCAGTAGTCCAAGCTAAAGTTGCTGATAAGTCGACGGCTCCTCCAGAGACAACCGCACCATTAGACGGTGAAGTGCTGCCGAAAAATGAGCTAGAGGATGAGCATCCTTCTCCTCCGCCGCCCCAAAATGACGAAGAGTTTGACAAGGTTACAAACTGGCTTTTAGAAGAATTGAAAACTGCGGACGCTGAGACAAACGAAGACTTGAAAGCAGTTAACGAATTAACTCAGGATGTGCGACGCACTGGGGAGCTCCTCTTGAATGTACCCTTAACGGATGAGCTGGTTAATAATCTCGCAAGCAAGAATCTTGTTGAAGACGACATCTCCGCTCAAGTAGCAAACTCGATGACAGCACCACTCTCTATTGAACCAGTTCCTTCAACGAGTCGTATTGAAAGCGCTCCAAGCATTTTTCCAAAGTATGTTCCCAGAGAGCCGTCCTTTGGACTCCAAATTGAACAGATTAAGTGTCTTCCAAGAAAAACTCAACTTAAACTTGCTGCTTGTCACATTCGACATCTTCGTCGGAAGCGGGAAATCAAAGAGTACAAACAGGCCGAGAAAGCGGTAAGCAATCAAATACGCGTATTATTGATTTTAAACGTAAGCCAGTCATTCTAACTCTAAAGTCATCTACTCTTAACTCTGTCTGATCAGGTTCATAACATCAATCCCTCCACCGTTGTGCCTGGACCACGTCCACTTATTAGTTTTTTCGTTGAGAATATTTGTTTAAATGTGGAAATCACCAAGCGAAGTTTCTGGATCGGGAGTGGAGAGGACTGTGACTGGAAGATTACAGACTTTGTCAAATGCAACAGAATTGACAGTAAACATGCGAAAATGTTTTACAATCCGATGGAGCAGTGCTGGGAAATTTTGAATTATTCAGCGCAAGGATTATACGTAAATAATACATTGTTCGGTTGCAAAAGTGAGCTTGCCTATACCGCCCCGTCTACGTCTACCCTTGAGAGAATCCACGAAATTACGGAGATAAATTCAAAACGCATCGACGAGTTCATTAAAACCCATAATAAAGATATATTTACAATTGACCCGGTAAGATTTGAAATTTGAAATCATGTAACAATTGGTACTCATTTTGTGTTTCATTTTAATATTCTAGAAGCCATGTTTCTGCAAGCCGTTTCCAACAAAAGGACTGGTCAACGTGTACGAAGGCAGTGCGAAAATTTTGACCGGTCACAAATTACAGATTGGATGTGCCAAACTCTCCGTAGAATGTATGCTAACCAGTATGTAACCTTGGCCATTTATTTATCATTTGATCAGCGAATTGGTGTAACTCAACACAAAATTTTATACTCTCAATTATTCCTAGTACAGCTCAATAAGTAGAAAAACCGTGAAACAAAAAAAAAAAAAACTAAGTTTGTACAAGCTTTACAGTGATTTACACTTCTCCTCTGGAGACATACGCTTTTCAAGATGCAACCCGTGAAAATAAAATAAAAATGTGAACTGTAAAAGTGGACAATGACATGAATAAAAAATCGCAAATTTTTCTCAAATATTTTCACACGACGTACTTTTTATTTTTCACAATTTCAAATCAAACAACATTTTTAAAATTTCTTCCTCCTCCCCCAACAACTTTTGTTCGCAATAAAATTATGACATACTTTTGCAAAGCAAGTTTTAAGATAAGGACTCGTCACGGTAATTAAAAAATTCTCCTTACAGTTAAAAAGTCAAAATAATGTAATAACGTAGATTAATATTTTTAAAGTAAATACTTTTGTAAAACAACTCACGCTCCACAGAAAAGGTAACATTTCTCTTTTTTTTGTAATAGATATTATTTTTATAAAAAATGCTGTAGCACTAAATGTTCTACCAAATATCTTGCTTAAAATTGACTGTTCGTAAGAAAATGAAACTAGTTTTGTTGACTTATTCTTCTCAAAAGGAACTCACTCCACTTTTTACTCTCCAACTGTTTCTATAACATGTTGTAGAAAAAATGTTGCCGGTAGCAAAAAACACGAAAAAAGCAAAGTCTTTTTATTTTTTGTATTGTAGGCATGTGCGATCAGCTAACAGTCTACTTTAGTATAAATTGTATTGGTTTCATAGTAGCACTTTATTTTTGATTTATTGTTTGATACGAGGCATTGCTCAGTTTAACTTTTTTCGACATTGTGCAGTTAGAAAGCTCAGAGATTGTTCTGGAAATAAAACTGGATTAGATTGCGTTACAACGAAAGAAGCTGGAAATACGCGATACGGTCAGCTTTTCTGTGTTAGTATTTCTATGGCATGGAATACAGTTTTAGCAGGCCATATTTGGTTGTTCTTTCTAGATTGAACTTTCTCTAATTACTTAAATATAAGACAAAAGACACACACCTGCTGTCATTTTATAAATAAAGGTGTCGGTTGGCTATCGTTTTAAAACACTAGCAACATTGTCTTTCGACTTTTGGTTTGAAGTAGATTGTGCTGTTGCGACATTGAAAATACGGTCTTAGAATTATGTACAGGTAGTAAGGTATCCATATTTTTGGGGTTATTCTCTTTCTCTTCCGTGAATTTTTCGGTATACATTTTGTTCTGGTTAGTATAAATTTTATAAGGGTGACTAGGAAGGTACTCTGGAAAAAACCGATACGAACAATAAAATTATATGTCAGTTAAGATTATATATTTTTTAGGAAAAGAAACATGCCAAAATCAATTGAAAATGTCAACTGGGCTCTTCCCCTCTATTGCCCTTTGTACCTCGATAACACTTCAATGTGTTGCTCCAGTTCTTTGATTCGTTTGTCTTTCATAGCCATCATGATTTGGAGTCGCTCCACTTCCAGACACTTTTTGATATACCCACTTCGAAACTGAAATAGGAAAATTTACGCTGTCAACTGTGAATGCTTACAAACGTGTCACTATAGTTTTGTTTGACTTTTATACTTACATCATCAAAGGTAATAAGTTCTTGGGTATTCTGTAGATTTTTAATGTTCTCCATGTTAGGCTCCAACTTGGTAGGTTGACTTGTTAAATTTGGGGTAGACCCTGTGTTTTGTAGTTGAGACACAATAGCTGCCACTTTCCGTTGCTGAACTGCTTGATTCATCCATGTTTTCTCCCACTTCTCCTTATTCTCTTTTTCCCGTGACTGCAATTTTTGTTTTACAAGTACAACTCGTTAAAAATACAGCCCGTTTTATAGTTTAAACGAGATAAATACATTTTTACAAATGATACATCAACCAACTCATTTTATACAAATGTAACCATCCACATATTTTATTACAAATTTTACACGGGACATAAAAGAGACATCTCTCCAGGGTTTTTATGATGTTTTCATAGCAAAGTATTATACACAAGGTAGGAAAATTAAAATAAATTAAAAAGTTACCAGCCCAAGCAATCTATGCGCCCAACCAATAATATTCTACCAATACAAAAAGCTTGTTTATCAAAATGTTTGCAAAATTAAAAAAAAAAAACAACATGCAAAAAAGAAATAAAAAATTGGCAAGTTAGTACCAAATCATATTTGCTAGCTTCTTGTTGAAGTATGTTAATTAGGTGAATGATTTTAGTAGAGGCGGTTCTACGCAAAGGAGCGTGCGAACTGGGACTGGGAGACCGTGGTGGAACAGTAACAAGGCTCATGTCCGTGTTAATACCGCTGTCGTAATCATCATAAGCTAAATGATCATCGTCATCATCATCGTCATCATCATCGTCATCATCATCGTCGTCACGATCATCATCGTCTTCCTCAACATCCTCAGAGTCATCATGATCATCATATTGCTCCTCCATAGAATTTTCGGCCTGCAGGCATGGAAGTTCAATAAGAAAAAAACAACGAAAAAAATAAAGGGGAAAATGTATAAACGCATAGACTTAATTAAGCAGACAGACGATAATAAAGCAAAAAAAGCTGTTATGAAGACAATTTTGACGAAACCACGGACGATGACGTAGGATTGGCCACCTAAACAAACTGAAGAGATCATGGACAAAGATACACATTCAAAATGGGCCGTCTTACATCAAGTGTCCTATAGTCCGGCACGGTTTCGTGGGACAAAAACGCAAACTTCATTTCGTTGTTGCGATCAGTCAGTTTGTTTGCCAAGTCGATCCCTTGATACGTCACTGGCTTGTGAGTTTTCACAACGACACCTGCCAAAATACGTAAGCAAAAGAAAAAAGTAAGTAGCTGTTTTTCTATTGCGTCTTTGGTTCGTTGGCAAGACTTAATTAGGATTAAAATGGTCGACCTGTTTTCAACGAAATCAGGACTGGAGGTCGGTTCACCCCATTGACCCATTCCGCGGCTGTAGTGGCTGGAGTTGGAGCGAGGGTATCGGGAAATATGTCGTCTTGGAATTGATCACTCTTTTAAATAAATAAAAAATAAAAAATGACATTGCTGTAAATTATGAAGGGAAGTGTGTTTGCATCAGTTAAAGAATGAGGAAAACTTGAATGATTACCTTTCTAGGAACAATCATTGAGATTGGCTCGCACAAGCCTTTGATTGTATGCAGCTTGTAAAATCTAGCTATTTCACAGCGATACACATCGCAGCCTCGCTTGGGCATCCAGCCAACTCCTCTCTGCAACACGTTGCCAGTGAAAAAAATTGTACATGTTAACCAGGAAGCTAGTTTAAATTGAAAACTTTGTAAAGCTAGACAGGGCAGCTTGTTTAGATTTGAAATGGAATTTACCTGTGGCGCTCCAGATAGAAATTGACTGAGGTAATAGGACCATGGGGGATGATCGACCATTTCGTAGTATCTGATGTTTCCATCCCCTTTTCCAGCCAAGTAGAGCATTCGCGTGTCATGATCATAAAAAGGAAACAATACGCCTGACGAGCTGTCAATTATTTCACAGGATAGCGGTTTGTCCAAGTCGTTTTCATCCCAAATTGCGAACTGTCTGTCTGAGTAGCGGGCGAAACCGGTGGTCAGCAGTCTTCCGGTGTCACCCAGGAATACGACTTTACTAGCTTTGGTTCCTGTGTGACACTGTCCTTCTTGTATGACCTTACCAGATCTTGGGTCAATAATCCGGAGCTTTCTGTCTTTACAAGTGGTCGCTAGCAAGCTTCCGTCCCGGTTGAAAGCCAAGCTGTAGATAATATCAGGGTGACAGTCTATCACGGTCACCACCTCGGCTTTGGTCACGTGCCAAATCACAATCGTATAGTCAAAGCCCACCGATGCTAAAATGTTGTCTGCTGTGGGGTGCCACTCAATAAAGCCCACACGGCGTTTGTGACCAGTCAACTGAACCAAGCACTCGGTAAGATTCTGAGTAAGACCGCCGTCCGGAATGTACCAGAGTTTGACTGACGCGTCGTCTGAGGCGGAAGCGATAATGTTGTCATTGAACGGATTCCACTTAATGTCTAAAATCGCACCAGCGTGACCTGCCACTTTGAATGCGTTGTGGTGTTCCAAACGTCCATACTTTTCTAGGGGCAACACGAGAAACGAGCCACCCCCTGCAACCTCAGTCACTATCGCGATAAACTTTGGATTCACTGCGCAAAATCCACAGTCATGGGCATTCCTTGTGATTTTGATGTTATCATAGCATTGCTCCTTCCGAGCAGGCTGGCCATATACATGGCGAAACTTTGAGGTGCGGACTCCGCGAAACCCCATCTGAAAAGAAAATTACATCCATCCATCAGCACATCAAATCCACGAAACTATGTTTATTTCTTCGGCACACAGCTAAAATAAAATACGTTGTCCACCTGCATATTAACCATATCCATAATAACCACTGGGCTTCAACGCTACAAACTTATGAATCATTTATATCAGCTCTCCAGAAATAATATGAAACGGGAAAGAAAAAATGCGTTAATACGAACAAAGCAACCAGAGTCACGTCACCAAACAAAAACTTCACAAACTTGACCATGCCATACAATTATTTCGTCACTTATCGTCGTCAATCAATAAACTTGACTGACAACCTAACTCCCTTTCAGAGTTGGCTGTTTCCTTTTTGAAAAATTGAAGCAGCACGAAAAGGAAAACCTCAAACTGAAGTCGGTCCGCGAAAAAGGCGAACGCACTGGAAATAGTCGCGTGCGTGTGTTTCATAGAACACATGCACTATAAATAGAAATCATACCATTCCGACTTCTCAAAAAACGGCACTCTTTCTCTCTTCTGGACAATTAACTATAATTGAGATCGTTAATAATTTTGCAGAAAAAACTGACACACTTCTTCACTCTGTCCTCGGCTGTGAGACAACTGTATCGGCTAGCTCATCCACACAAGCACTTTTAACATCACTCAACTCATGTCTTCAAACACACCAACAAATTTTTTAAATAGAAATCCTACCCTGGGAAACAGTTCTCACCAGAGTCAATCAGCAACAAAAGTTTTTTACAAATAACATCTCAACTAATTTTTCTGTGATTTAGAGTCGTCCATATTTACAATTAGAATGCACGGACAAATTAGCAATTTCTCTTAACGATGAGTCGTTGGGTAGCGAGGACAAACCGAACCGAATGTCCTTTCGAAATAAAACAAGTGGACAGCGGTACTAAACGTATTCGACGTGGTTATGAAATCCCGTTTTATTTCTTTTTTTGCCATAAAAATAACATTTTTCATAACCGCAGGAAAATACAAGTCTGCATTTGATTAAATGACAAATATCAATAAGTATAACAATGAATTATGACCATTGTTTAGCACTCTTTGTGGTTTACACTGTTACTGGCGTCTAGTTAAAAATATATCTTTTGTGAGACCGCGACCACATTTGTTTGCAGTTTTCTTACAGTGCAGCAATCAAACCAAGCATGGCAGGACTAAAGCAAATGTGAACACTAAACAATTGTTTCAGTTGAGAACGTTACGATGTGAAGTTTTTTATTGCAGTAGAAAGAATAAATTTTATTAGGAAATTTTTTTATGTGATTTGCTAGTAACAAACCCAGTTCACTGCTCACAAATCACCAAAATATAGCATAACAAGCTTGTTTACAAATCAGGTTGGCTTTTATTAATTAAAAGAATGTTAATTGGAATATAATATTAACGAGTGTGACAGGACAGGTTCACGGTTCTGAGGGTAACCTGAGAACACTCCTAAAATCCAAGCAGGTAGGTTCATTTTTCTGACACATGTACACAACTTGTTGTCGTACTGACCACTACAACTGACGGGACTTAAACTGTACCGTATTCATAATTTTTTTCCTCAAAATGCGTAACAGCTCAAAAAAATGTATACTTTTTAGTTACGCCACCTTGATAACTGCTTTGTGTCAAGTCTCAATATTTTTTTTTACAACTGCCAAATTTTTTTTTTCAGAAGAGTAAATATTATTAAATCCACTCTGCGAATTGTAAAAGGAAAGCTGTACGTTACTGGGAGCTGCGGATGCGTAAAAAATTACACACTTTGCAGTTAAAAGATGATGAAAATTATGCATAAAATCATAAAAGGTGAATACTTTTATGGCTTTAGTAACACACAAAATTAATATACTATATTTTTGCCATGTGCGCTTTACATCTATTTTTACTTCGAAATACAAAATAAGGAGTATTTTTTTACTGCTTGTAATCACCTTCATTTTATTCGATAATATTAACTTGCTACTGAAACAGATTGCAAAAAAAATTGCACTAAGCTGTATAGTTTCTTGAGCCGTCTTAATAAAAAAATATCTCTTTCACGACAACAATCACTTATTTTTAAAAAAATTATGTCAATGGCTGGCATTCAGCATAATTTGTACCATTGTGGCCACACAAATACCTATTATTTCTCCGGAATTGGGCTAATGAATTTTTCATCTGGTTATCAATTGTGATGCGTTGGCTTCAAAGAGATTAAACTGAAGGAGTTTATTTTTTGAGTAGCTGAGTTTATAGCAACCATTGACATTTTTATGAATATAGACCTATACATACGAGACTAAAATCTGTTTGATAATGTTAAACACTGTTAGGCAAGCAGATCAAAACCTCCCTATAAATAACATGATCAAGTTTTGTTAAACAAGTTTTTTGGGCATAATAAACGAACCATTTTCTCGCGACAAATGAGATTTAATGAAAAATTAGGTTGGCGTTTTGTCGTTCCACATCAGAGACGAGCTACCAATTAGCAATTAACCTGCTGACAATTTTTTTTTCATCGTTCTAAACCATCAGAGCAAATAGAAACAGGCTAAAAAAATAATTAGAGATCCTAATAATTGCAGAGCTTTTAATTCAGAGCTGGTGCATAGCCAATATTATGTAAATCTGAAGGCAGTTTCGTAAAAGTAAAAATTAAAATGCCCGGCTCAGTCTGCAAATTTTCAAAGCGAACATTTAAATGAAAATTTAACACAGACAGTTAAAATAAATAGCGAGACTTGTCGTGAATGTGTTCCTGCCTCAGATAACAACTTGATTGTAGACTGATAGTTAAACGGCAAGTTAATTACCAAGATTGTCTAAGCTACGTTTTTGATCTGTTTCAAAACTAAGATAAGCTTACCTCTACACAAAAAAGGGGGTAATTAGAGATGAGAAAGTTGTAAAATAAAAACCTAAGTTCACGCTAGTGCAATGTGACGATCAATTAGGTAAATAGAAGGGCACTTGCGTTTTGTACCAGACTGCCAAGAAATTTAGCTTAAAATGTTAAATTTTTAGTACATGTAAATATATGACACTTCAAGTGCGACATCAAAAAGCCATTGAGGGATATGTATTATATGTCCTTGCAGCAAAATATGTTTGGGATGGACGATATACTAATCAATATTCATCTTGAACTTGAACTTTGCGCAATTTTATCTTGACTTAATTGAGTTTATGAATGGTTCATTTGTGGTTAATCTTTTTAATCATGATAAAACAATGCACAAGGAAACGATAAAAAAAATGGTGACGTAAGTTGCACATTTTCTGTGGTCAGTCTATGATCAGCCCTAAAAGAAAATTATATTTTTAACACTGATCGACTCTTGACTAGTAAATAAATATTATTGATATGCAGGTTAACATAGCATGAACTTATCATTCGGCAGCTTGAGTTTGAAAGAAAAAAAAATCTCATGTTCGACATGCGTGTAAGTTAATTTTTTTTTGTTTTAACTATAATCATTTCGCACGCATTATGACTACCAAATTTTTCACCTCTTAACTACACGTGTTTACTATTTAATTAACGTAGAGTGGTAGTGCTGTAGGCAGTTTTATAAAAACGCATACGACAGTGTACAATGCACACGTAATGATTATGTTTTTTGCGGCGATTCATGAATTAAATTGCAAATTAAACAGAGTCGTAATGAAATGGTAAGCTGTAGAAATATGTTGAAAAGAGCATTGGGTCTGCTATATAATTAGCGAGTATTTATCATTTAAAAATATGTTCACTGCACGTGTGCGTATTAAGCAGGCGCTATACTCACATTGAGAAAAATTATTTTCAATAGTAGTCGACCAAGTCATGTTTTCATAATTATGCAATGTGATTATCCGGCTACAAGTGATTTTTTTAAATACAAAAAAACTGTGATTAAAAGTGAGGGAATAAACTTTGTATGAAATGACAGGCGGTCTCCCTTTTGGAGCTCAGTCAGGGCTATGAGAAAATCTATCACGAGTCTGGACTTCATTTCCGACAAACTAAGTGTCAAGTTAAGCTGGACGTCGCGACAGGAACAGTCGGTGGTTTTATTTCATGGCGGATATTTAGTTCAAAGTGTGCTCTATTTTTATATAGGAGGTCTGGTAGTTGTCCGTCTCGTTTGTGGGTAACTCAGTAGGAAACCCTGCCTACAGTTGTCACTTACAATTTGCACTGTCTGGTCTAACAGATTACATTCCACACTTTTTGTTTAACTGTCATGACCAACTCATCAGCAGGCAGCAAATTTTCTTGTACATTTTTTGGCATCATAAATCGCACGCTATTGTGTGGGACGTGATTTCAAAGGCCATTTCATTTATCACTCGTCACGTAACAAGCGACTAGGTTGAAACATGGATCATAATATCCTACTCAATAGTAGTTATCTTACCACTACATCGTATAATTTGGCATAGTGACCATGTAAATCATAGTCAGGGCTTGTATATTTCATATGAAATGGTCAATAATCAGATATACCTACTATTTCAACTTTTGTAATAGCCCATGCAAACATTCAAGGATACAGCCAACAAGACTCATACTTTACTATAATATGATTGCTGCAAGGAGAAAAAGCTGCTGATGAAATTGAAATTCAAAACTTCTTTTACAAGTTAAGAAGACGGCGACGTTTGCGTGAAACAACATAAAATGAAGATGAGTGGAATCAGGGAATCGCATTGCATGGAATCTATCAAGACGAAAAAGATTGCAAACAAGATGAAAGGTGACAATTATACTCCCATTGGACACTTCTCTGTATTTCACTGAAGCCACGAGAGCGCAGCCATAGAGTGTCATTTTTACATAATTATTTCTTTACGTGAGCCTCTCACCGCCTAAGAGAAGTGATTTAAATAATGTCAGCTCTGTACAAGGTGTATTGCCATTTATATTAGCTGAATAATTTCAACATGCTGCATGTTGTTCTCAGGGGACATCATTCTTCTGTCCGTCTGGCTACCTTGTCATCTCTGATTTAAAAAAAAGTAATTTGAAGCAAACTAGTAAGTATTATGAGGATGGACCGCAAGCATTTACCTATACTGATTTTAGAACATGATACTATCAATCCTTCAATCACACTATAATAATTAATTAAATTATGTAGAGTTGTGGCTATTAAACTAGCCATTTGACAATATTTTATTGTCTAATTTTTTTACCCGTATTTAAATGCTTTCATTTGGTCCGTAGTGCGCATTCCCTGACAAACTTTATATGCTTTGCAAAAGGCTTTTCGTTAGCAGCAACAGAAAAAAAACAAAACAAAAATGCGTGGAAGCTCTTAAAGGTAAATCTACAATTTGTTTTCTAGAAAATGAAAGTATGGTGAATATCAAAGTTTTACCTTGATTGGAGGCTTGGTACATGACGTACAGTCGACCATGATGACTGGCAATCAATTAAGTTTTATTTACAGTTTACACTTGGGGGCTGTCAACAAGCTTGATATGTATTAAATTTGGACAAATTGAATTGAGTGAGGAAAGTTAATTAAGGAGCCTCTTCAGTTGATGAATTTATGTGGTCTACTAAAAACAAGTTGTCACTTGACAAGACTATATTTTTCTTGTTCTTCTCATGCGAAGCGTGTTTCTTCCAGGCAACGGTAATGGAATGTGAAGATTCGTAGAAACATTTCTGCCTGCTCAAAAATAAATCTTGTGTGTCAATGCAGTTGTTGTGTTTAAAAAAGGCAACCGTGTCAACTCAACTGAGTTCTACATTATGAACATTTTTTCGTTAAGAGACGTTTCCGCAAAGTGTACGTTTGTAATCCTGGCACTCTATTTTTTTGTTTTAAAAAGAAACTGACAAACGGCACGTACTTTTATTTTACTTTGTTTAAATATCGCCGTATCAAGTTACATGCTAATGGCTTATCACAGCGAAAACTATTCATTTACGATTTTACATGGTGAAGATTTTTTATTTTCTCTGTAACAATTGCGCACTCAAGACATTTTCAACTGTCGTTGTATAGTACAGAAAAAGTTTGTTTCTTGTTTATTGATTGTTGGCACAACTCAAAAATTTGTTAGTTTGTCCAAACTACTCCTCCAGCAAGCCCTCATGAAAAATCATGAGTTATGTAGCCGTCGACAAGACAGTATTGCTTTTTCACATGGACCATGGTTTTACTGCCAAACATAAATGAGGTGACGACTTTTGTATGTGTTGGGTTTTAGTAAGGTGCCGGAGGTGGAAGAAGCCGTGATGATTCTTGCTCTGTAAGGTTTCGCCATAATGTGTTATTTCCACACAATGTTCGTGGCAAGTGTCGGAAAAAATTGAGTTGCATGAATTAAACAAGAAAGAAAAAGACACACACATATATAAACAGTTAATTTTCCTTTTTCATTCTATTTAGTAAGACAAAAAGATAGTTGTAGCAACAAACTAAGAGAAAAGCTTGCAACCCAAAACGATTTTTTTTAAAACTGAACGTCCAGTGCAAAAAAAAGAAAGATAATTACGCATATCATACCGATGCTAGTGCTCATACCAGTAGTGATCATTTTTGATTTGTTATCCAAAAAAGATAAGGCTGAAGGCAAATTGCTTATAACTGTGCGCATACCACAATGTGTGATACATGAATTTACTACTAAAAATGTATGGAAAGTGAGTATTTATATTTCAAGGGGAAAAAATTATATTGTTATTCAACGTGACAATGTCGATGTACTGGTTGTTAATATTGTTATTTTATACCCCTGGACGGCTCATGCAACTTTTATCGATTCATACAACTGGTGGCATTATGAAATCGTCTACCTCTGTGCTGCACGCAATCCAGGATGCATCGAACCTATGTTTTCCACACAGAGTTTTAACAAGTCAAGCCCCTCTGGATAGATTACTCCTGGTAGAAAGTTAATACCTCAGCAAATCCTAGACATATACTGATAACCTTTACAGTTCTTTTTTTTACAGCTTACACACTTGTCGGTTCAAGTTATCATCAACCAGTCCTAATCTACTTTTCCTCGTCACGCTAAATATTAAAAAACAACCCTAAGTGGCATCTACTTGGTAGCAGTTTATAAGGTCATGTTCCAACGTAAGCTTGTTTCTTGTCATTACAATAATACCCGAGCAAATGTTATTCCTGACAATTATATACTGTTCTACTCACAACTATGCCAAAATAAACGGACAAATGATGATAAATTAGGACGGAATATAATACATATGAACAACTATATAATCACCTACGGGTTCACTCTCTAAAGTATTACGAGCTGCGCCCACGTGTCATTGTCAACATGACAAGTTTTATAGTTTTTCTCTACAATTCCCCAGATCAAACTGTCCAGGTGGTTGATATCATGCAAAAAATGGATTTTTTTTCGTTTATATTCTTGTGTTAGCCACCACTCTGATTACAAAGATCATCATCTCTTTATTATCTTCATTCTGTCTAGCATGGACGTTGCTAAATTAAGTTGTATTACGTATCAGTATTGCAAAGCTATGCGAAAATGGCAAGTGGCTACTGATAAGCAAATCGGTATTCATTTTTTTTTCTCAAGGAAAAAAAACTATAGACAGTTGTTCCATCCAACCATTTCAATCTCCAGTTCCCCCGGCTTATGTATTTCTTAATGAAACACTGCGTAAACAAATATTGTGTGTAATCATCGCTCAGTATAGTTTCAGAGATATTTTTTGTAGCTCTGGGCTATATGTAAAAATCTTCTTTGAAGGAGACTATCCAGTGCTAGAATGATGATGAGTACCTTGTTCACAGCATGACTTTTTAGAATGCCAGACAAACTGGCAGGGTTTGAATTTGCCAAGAAAAAAAATCTTACGTAGCTTGTTTTGCAACTCTACTGGCACTTAGCTGGAGGTTTACTTTGTGTCTTTTTTTGTCTATCAAACATTGACAAAGAAAAATTGTATGCGCAAGGGAAACAAGACGTGTTTATGATTTGATAGCACTTTCAATCTAGTAATTAAGTGGGGGTGGGAAATGGAGAGTTAACAAGAAAAACTTAGTATCGTGATGGATGTGACAATTTTAAGTGGTTTGTCCTGATGATGACTTTGAACGAAAAAAAATGTCCCTGGGGGACGTCGCCTAGCCACGAGATTGGAGAAAAAAAAATTGAAAGAAAAACTTCTTGCAAGAAAATCTCAACCCGGTTCAGGTTGTGTGTGAAACGTCTGCAGTTTAAATGTGTGTAGTCATGAACTCGAGATTTTTATATTTTGACAGATTTCCCTATGGAGTTAACCAACTATTTACGTCCATGTTGAACTCAGAACACATCTCGTCTAAGAAAACTAGTGTTGGTGGTGGTAGAGCATGAAGCGTAAAAATATATATCTTTTTACAATTTACTTGAGACAGTATACAATATTCTGCTGCAAAAATAGCACCGGAAATAACACAATAAAAGACCATGCAGTCTTATATAAAAACGCTGAACGCCTCAAAAAAATTTGCTTTTCATCACCGTATAAACCTTTACGAAAAGTAAGCGAAATTTGGAATCAAATTGAAAGGACAAAGGATTCCCAAATCAAATCTTAGTGAAAATCAACTACACAAAGAGACAAATGACAAAAGGTTCTGTTTTCATACCTTTTAAAAACCTGGCCGAAGTTACTTCCGTTAAGTGTCCTAACACAAAACAAATGTGGACCTAGTGAGGAGCTTACTTTTTCACACTCAAGCACAAACTTTGACTTGCACATGCGATGAAAAATTTGTAAATCTCATTTATTTACGTTATGTCACTGTCACCAGTACATTGTCTCACCATGTTTTCTCACTCACATTAAAAATGGTCAAGTTATTCCTACACGTACCTATAACAACTTAATTATCTTCATTTGAAAATTAGATGGTCTGCAACAAAATAGGCACGTTCGCATATAACGTTTTAGGCACACTCACAATGACAGACTAGCTCAAGTTGCAAGCAAAATCTGAGTATAAAAATTTGTTTTAAAAAAACATCAAACTGCACAGGAATGACTTGTACAAGAACAGATCAAAGAAGTGTTTTCCACAGTTAAAAAATCTATCTCTAGCATTTTTTTGGGTGTTTCTCTACTAGCATGCTCGTCTCCTCAACTCTGACTGAATGTGAGTGAGCCAGTTGACGGTATGGTTATGTTGCTAAGGTGGAATAAAAGAAAGTATGCATGGGCATGGGCTTCCAGGAGCAGTCCAGACCAGGAGGCTTTTAAAAACAGCACTGGTGGTGGTGGTGGTGGGGTAGCAATACAGACTATCGGTGAAGTGGAAAAATAAAATAAAAAGATGATCGTGTGCAGACACGGGAGAGTTCTCTCTGTTCTTTACTGAGTATGCAAGATTTTTTTCTGGCTTGTTTTGTCATGTATTTAAATAAGAAAATACAAAAAAAGTCTTAAGGTAGCATCTTGAAGGAGAAGAAAAAATTTGCTTTTTGTATGGAAAAAATTATTATACGGGCTTGTAGATGGATATACAGATTAGCAAATTTGTAAGACAAGGAAAATGAAGGTAAAGTGTGGCATATGAAACACAACAAAAAGAGTCGTTTCAATTTTGGGTTCATGAAAAATACAAGGAAAATGAATGCAGAAGGTTTTCAAGTAGTTTTTTTTCTGCAAGAAGTAACGGAAAATAGGAGAGAGAGAGAAAACGGGTTTTGTGTACGAATGCCGGAACTAACAGAATGGAAGTTTTGACATGCGAGTGGTACCAGTCATGTTGGGATGCCATGTGGCAAAATTAACTCAGAATGGGTTTGCAAGACCTTTACGAAATTTGTGAGAGGAGAAAAAGGGTCGATCAAAAAATGGATGCACGGAAAGGAAAAAAAAGTTTGCTTTTTGGTACCTGACCTGATGATATGGTATTTTCTGGACATGGTGTAGTTAGTTGTAATAAAGTTTGGAGTATGGACAACGGAAGAAACAAGAAAAAACTTCTTGCCCTTTCTCTGCCAGAATGAGTGTTTTATGTTGTTTTTTTAGTAGAAACGGTAAACTTTTTCTTTTTGTCTCTGGAAAGTAGAACAGACTTAAAATATAACGATCTCTCTTGTATAATCAGAAGAGTAGCATACTTGCAACTTGGAGTTATTTTAAAAGCTGAAAGGAATAAACCCAAAAAAAATTCTTTACTAGCAATACTTTATTAAACTCGTTTAAAATATGGATAGCACCATAACTTCTTTCTGTTTTTTTTTCTTTGCTATTATGTAGGGATATTGCAGTACAAACGTTAAAATTTTCTTTTGCAATTACGTTATCCAATAAGTACATTGTTTTCTCCTAGTCCTTTCCAATAAGTTACGAGGAAAATAATGTTTTCCAGTGAAAAAATATGTCGATACTACAATTTAAAAGATATTTATACCGAGTTCACCCCTTTTCTCTTTCCTTGTGCGAACAGAGATGGCCGAGATTTGACAGTTTCTTGACACTTGACAAGTTTTTTTAAGTCATTGCGAAAACAACAAAGATACTTACAAACAAGATATACAAATAAGATCTGCATAGAGTTTACTTCCTTCCTTCATAGAGATGATAGCAAGCAAACTGGTAAAATAAATAAAAGCTGAGACAAGATTTAAACTTTGGAGATGTGGCTGCTCGTTTTCGGCTGGGGAGGTTGGTATCCGTACAAAAATATGGAGGATATGACGAGCACTGTTCCCAAGGAAAACTGCGCGGTGAGTTGAAAGTTAAAGAGGACTATGGACGCCACACAAGCGACCACAATGGCTAGCGAGGTGGCGAATCCTTTGAGAATGTTGTCGGCGTACTTGACTACCATGGCGACAAGGAGTCCACCGGTGGCTTGAAGAATAACCAAGTACCAGACAAACATGTCGTAACTGTAAATAAACGACAAGACAAACTTAGTAACCCTACGATAGACCTGGAAGTGTGACATAGTCAACATAATAGCGAAAATGTAAAGGTCAACTTGCCCATAAAAGTATCCATTTTGGCTGATCGCAGTCCAATCGTTAAACCCACAAGTGAGCACTGCAAATGGGATGGAACACATGGACAGTTGTACGTTCCTCATCCAGACTGAGACGGGAGAGCCCTTCAAGATTTTTTCAAAGTAGACTCCCGCAAAACCCGACAACCAACATGCGGAAATAGCTGCAAGAAAGCCAACAAATCGGTTTTGCTCATGTCCAGCAGTGACTGCAGTCTTCCCTGTCGCAGCAAGCTGTACAAGAACCACTCCACAAACAAGAAGAAGTAGAGCTATCCACTGGTTCAAGTTGATCTTCTTCCGGAGCATCATCAAACTGAACACCGCAGTGGTCAGGATTTTGAGTTGATACGTGACCTGATACGTTGCCGCATCCAAGTGAGAAGCCGCCACGTAAAGCAAATTGTTCTGGACCACGTACACAAACGAGGGAACACATACTTTCAGAGTATCCGAGTAATTGGTCACAATCGTTGTCCTCAAGTCAACGACAAATTTGTCGAGCGTTTGGTTCTCCTTGAACACCACGTACAGACATATTATCAATTTAATTACTTCTGCAGTTAGGACAGCTGTAAATAAAAGGCGAAAAACACAAAACCATAAACCATTTAAAATCACAAGTACGCAATTAAGAATTTTTTAAAAAACTGTCTTGAGCTGTACCTGTCGATGACAAAAACAAATCGCCTTCTCTCGTTCTTCCATATCGCATGGACAGCGCGAGTGCCGCATTTTGGACAACTAAAGTGACAAGACTAATGTACTTGAGACTTCGTTGCCGGGAGTCTGAAACAAAAGTCACACAAAAATATCCAAGTTGAACAAACTCTTGTCTACAAATATTTTCAAACAAACGTTACACCACTTTCGCCAAATATATCTCTCCCACCTTGTTTCATTTTGTTCTGATAACCCATACATTTAGCCCTTCACTTATTACTAAAATAAACTTTGTCTACTTATTCAAACCTAAAATCTCTAGTCGGCCAAGGCCCTGACTAAATTTTCTCTCTTGACAGTTCGTCTCAGCTGACGTGGACGCTTATCTGCTGACTCGTCACTCGCTACACTCTCTTCGTCTTTCTTGCTACCATCTCATAATTTTGTGTTGTTTTGTGTCTTTTGTCACACCAAGACAACAACGTGAATCTGCCATTCGGTCGTGTAACTAACAAACATAATTTTGTCCTTACTTGCTGACGATCCAAGCTCCGGCATTTGTTTACCAGCTGGCAACGATTCAGCGGAAGGTGGCAAGCCCATTTAACTTTGGAACTATTCAACTCTTCAGCAATTTTTTTAATGTTTTTTTATCAGTTTTTAAATAACTTCATTAGACAACAAGTTCTTAAATATGGAAATAAAAGTTACATCAGTTCAAGAAAGGGAGACACTTTTATTATCATGTCCTCTTTTTGTTTCACTCGTCATCACCAAAAGAAAAAACGTATCTATCAAGCTTCCGATCCTTCGTCTCCCTTCTAAAGTTTTTTTGTGTTTGCAATTCTAAAGCCCGACGGAATTTACGGTCAGCCGACTGGCGACAGCTAAAAATCCCGTTTTTTTTGTTAGCAACAAAAAACAGATGCGAAAGAGTTGACGTGGTCACGAAACAGCAATTGAACAAGAAAACAAATTTATCTCATTCTGAGCCACGAAAAATCCATGCCATAAAAAACAGAACGAGATACCAGCTGTATATTTTAGCCATTACACCTGTCTCTCAGTGACAGGTAAAAATCAAATCCTCTGCATTAACAATTCATCATGAAAGAAATGATGGACTGACGTAACCTAATACTTCTCTTCCTCTAATCTGATGCTAATCATAGTCAACTCATTTTAAACTTTTCCAAGAACCATGACGCGCTTGTGTATTAAATAATAAATCTTTTTTTTTAAATAAATAAAATATTGCAAATAGAAACTCACCAGGTTGTTGGGAAATGGCTTTAGACTTTTCAGGAAGAGATAAAGCTCCGATCATTCCAACATTTTCAGTTGTCATCACTCTGTGACGAAATGTCGCTGACATTCGAACCCTCTTAATGAATTAATAACGATGCTCTCCACCACATCACTTTTAATTGAATGATGACTAAAATGTTTTCTTGTCAAATTTCATTTTTTCCTTGCTTTTATTTTCTTTCTTTGAATTTTTCCTTCCTGACTAAACAAATTAAATTTGTTTCATCAGCAACACATTTTTTTATTTATTTTAATAACAAGTCATTTCGTTTTGTTTTTTCTTTCTTTCTTTTTTTGTCTTGAGAGCATTTTTCTTTTTTTAAACACACTAACACCAAATAAATTACAAAATCAAATACAGGTTGATTTTATTATGTTTGTAACAAATTTGTAAATTAATTTTTCATAACAGAAGAAAAAAAACACAATTGGTAACTCTTTTCCTTAAACCTTCCACGTTTTTTTTGTTTTGTCAAGCTATAAATTGAGACGATAGTGTTTTTTCTTTGACTAGTTTAAATTTTTTTTAAACGCGTTGTTTACATGTAAGACATGGTAAAAAGCTTACACAGTTAAATTTAGGCTTCGTTTATACCTCCACAAAAACAAAGTCAACTCAAGAGACTTCATGAAAACCCAAACGCCTTCCAAAAACACTTATTTTTTCCAACTACTAATCTAATTACTATTGTTACTATTTAATGATCTATTATATTTCAAAAAATGACATGTAAAAAATGACACCGAGAAGAAAGAAATTTCTAGTGAAATAAATTTTATATACATTCTTTCTCTGCCGTTTTTTAAAGCTAGAATAAACCACTATTTTTTTTTTTAACTATTTACACATAAAATCTACAGAGAAAAAAAAAATCAAAAACTTAGACTAAACGACATGTGAGACTCATTAGCAAAATGTAGCTTAACAAAAATTTTCTAGCTATGGCAAATAAAGCTGCTAAAAATACAGCTATTAGGAAAAAAATAACTAGATAATATCCATTGTGGTAGTGATGGTGCTTTCTAGAAATATCATCTATCACGGGTTATCGGTTTCTTTCTTTCTTTCTTCTGTTATCCTCACACTCTCGGTCCGACCAACAAAAACATTATTTTTTTAAACAGTTCTTTTTAAATGCTTTTTGACAAAAGAAAAAATCTTTTTAAGTAGATTTGAGACCTTGTTTTTGGTTACGTGTGTGCGGGCGTAAGTGGCAGATTAAAATTAGTACTTATATAACAACGATTTGGGTAGTCCTTTTTTTCTTTTTTCACTAGTGATTACTTGTTTAGAACTTGTTATATAAAATTAGTGATCCTTGTGATACGATTATCTGGCGTGTTATTCAAATAGTCTCTATTTTTCTTGTTTCTTATCTTTGAAGCAAAATATTGGCACGTAACCTGCAGCGCACAAAACAATGGGAATTTGTTTTTTTAGTAGACTAACCAAATTTGACCATCAAGCCCTAAACAAAATTTGTCTGCTAAATATTTTTTCTCGATTAGCTTGGGGTTGGCGATTATTTTTAACTGCGAAAACTTTTTTCGTGAGAGAGAAATTGGCGTCGTCGGAGAACAAGACATGAATTTAATTATAATAGTTGTGAGTGTGAAACGCTAACAAGTTTTGCTGAGCGGTGGGTCCCGTTTTTCTTTTTGTTTTTTTTTCTTGAAGGAATTAATTCGACGGCCATAACTAGCCGTCCGACGGCCATAACTAGCCGCGGCCATAATCAGCCGTGGGACGGCCAGTTATGGCCGTCTGGACCCCACTGTCTTTTGCAACACGCGGCAACCCAAGAAATTTTCTTAGTTAAGTATTAGGTTTTTGTAAAGTAGTGTTTTTTTTGTTGTTTTTTTGTAAGTCTTACGTTTGCTGTCTAGTTATTACTATAAATTACCGTGTTTTTTTGCTTAGTTCATGGTTTTTTTTTTTTTTTTTTTTGAAAGAGACATTTTTTAAAAATCTGTTCTCGGTTTTTCTAGAAATTTGAAAACCTTAAAAATACCAACAACGTTTTTTGTAGACAAGTAGAGAAGCGGTGCCAGTGCATGTTTTATTTTTTTGCCTAGGAAACCTTTCTAAACTTAAAAATAGGTTGTGTCAGAGATTCTATGTCAGAGTTCAGGAGAGGATTATTGCTTACTACGGTCGTATAAGTGGGTTTTTCTTTTCGTAACGATTTAACAGATGTAGTCTCAAGCTAGAAAGTCTGTTCTTTTTTTGTATACAAGAAACGAAAATTTTGCTACTAGAGATAAGCTAAACTACAAAGGTGTCTCTCGTTTCCAGGGTAGTACACCGTTACCATCACTTTTCATTGGTTTGTTTTTGCGAACCAAGTTTGGAACAGCCATGGACGCTGCAGAGACAAGAGGAGAGTCGTCTTGTGTTCCTTTGCGTCCAACGGCGGCTTCGAGGACACCGGCTTTTAAAGCTGTGAGACCACTTCGGATAGCACTTGTAGCACTGATAATACTACTGTTGGCATTATACGACAATCCGTTTTTTCGAGGATTTTTTCCGTTGCCAGAGTTTTCGGAAGAGCTGTTGCCTAGAATAATTTTCATGTGGGAATCCTGCAGAAAGAAACAAAACTAAGTTAGTTAGGAGATCCAGATAGTAGCTGACACTAAAAAGATAAAGACATGAGGGGCTAACCCGGGTAAAGGCAAATGGTTGTGCACCGCAACCATTGGACATCAAAGGAGACCCAGATTTTCCTCCGAGTCCTATGTCGGCACCACTAAAGTCTCCAGAGTTGTGGTGACTTCCTCCACTGATCGGGAATGCACTGTGAGGACTCACTCGGTCGTCGTTAATGCTATCACTAGAGGGTGACTGTGGAGGTGAAGCGTAAATAGGACTTTGGGGTTCGTTGAGAGGGGAGAGGAGCCTACTTCCAGGGCGACCTTTCATTCTCGAGAGCTGTTGCACTTGCTGGGTGAAAGAAAGACTGGATTGTTTAGAGACACTTTCGTTGCTATTGTTGTTGTTGCTTCCGGAGGTAGAGCGCCGTGAGCGGTCGTGTCTAGACAACAAGCTTGGCGAACCGCTTTGCTCTGAGTTGGAGTTGTGTGAGGATTTTGTTGAGGTAGTCATATTCGCGGGAGCTGGACAACCGATAACTCCTCCAACAATGGAAGTGATTGAGCGTCTTTTCTCTGCGTCAGGGGTTGACCCTTGCGGAAGGAAATGGGAGTCGTTGGGATTGTCTGACGTGGGGAAATAACCAGATTGGAAACTGGAACTGGACGGTTTACTTGGATCTATCGTGCTGTAGTGTGATGATTTTGTTGAGGTAGTCATATTCGCGGGAGCTGGACAACCGATAACTCCTCCAACAATGGAAGTGATTGAGCGTCTTTTCTCTGCGTCAGGGGTTGACCCTTGCGGAAGGAAGTGGGAGTCGTTGGGATTGTCTGACGTGGGGAAATAACCAGATTGGAAACTGGAACTGGACGGTTTACTTGGATCTATCGTGCTGTCACTCCCAGTGCCATGTCGTTGTATAACACCCTCCCATTCAGCGACATTCAAACCTTTAGCTAGCACTAATACAAGAAACACAACAAACATATTAGTGAAATGTCGATGTATGTTACTTTGTCCGATTGTTTCGGTATTATATCATAGAGTATTCTCGGTGTCTTACTGGTTTTACTTCTAGCTAATGCTATTTCTTCAAGAAGTTTCGAAATTGAGACGTGACCACTTTTCATGGCGACACGAATTGGAGTGCGCCCACATCTGTCCGAGTGCACAGGATTCGCTCCCCATTCCAGCAACGCTCTCACACATTCCAAATGACCTTCTTGGGCGGCTATGCATAAGGCCGTAGCTCCCTGATAAAATAAAATTCCACTGAAGTTATTTGAGTGAATCCATATTTTGTTAAATCTACGAAATTATGACATACTTGATTGCAAGTGTGGTCAATTTTTGAGCCTCGTTCGCACAATAAACGCACTATTTCCGAGTGACCTTGCCAGCTTGCACTTTGAAGAGGAGTTCTTCTATCGTTGTCAACGGCATTAACTTCCGCTCCCGCGGATACCAACAACTCGACCATTTCGAAATGACCCTGCCATGCACTGACGTGCAACGGAGTCCTACCCTCGACATCCCGAGCTTCAACCTCAGCGCCGCACCTTATCAAAAACTGAGCCATTGCTACACGATTTTCCAAGGCGAGAAGATAAAGTGTACTGCGACCATCGGCATCCCTGTAGTTTACATCACTTCCGCGCGACACCAATAACTATAAAAAGGTAATTTTTATTAACACATGAACATAATGAGGAAAGAGATGCTTCAACGAGCGCGAATAATGCTTTCCGCAATTTTTACCTGTACGATGTCTCTATATCCTTCAATCGCCCCGGCCCTTAATGCTGTACGACCATCGTGCGACCTTTGATCGATCACAGCTCCCAAATTGAGTAAAGCTTCAACTACACTTATATGGCCTTCCTGTGCGGACAGTAAGAGAGCGTGTTTTCCGTCGTTATCGGTTTCATTTAGTCTTGCTCCAGACTCGACCAGTACTTCCGTTACTTCTTGGTGTCCTTCAAAGGCTGAGTAGTGAAGCGGCGTCCAGCCCGCATTATCCCGGTGACCCTCGTCCAAACCCCGAGCAAGCAATAGCCGAACTACACTTACATTGCCTTGAGCTGCTGCCACAGAAAGAACTGTTCTCCCTTCACCATCGATATGGTCAACATATGCACCCCAAAAGAGCAACAGCTCACACACAGCAGCATGACCCATTGACGCCGCAGCCCAGAGTGGTGTACGTCCAGCCTTGTCCACAGCATCCACGTCAGCTTCATACTCAAGGAGGAGCTCACAAACCTCCCTAGAAAAACATAAACGAGTTTTTTAAACGTCACAAGTAATAACCTTTATTTCCACAAAATGAAAACAACGTACTTGTGGCCCTCGAAAGCAGCTACAAGAAGAGGCGTAGTTCCATCCCTGTCTTGGTGGTCTACCTCGGCACTCCTTTCCAACAGTAAATTTACAACTTTTAAATGGCCCTGACTGGCAGCTACACAGAGAGCAGCAACGGATAAAGCAGTTCTGGGAAATGTATCAAAATATAGTTAATTAAGGAATTAAATCACATAACTTGTGATACGTATACCTATGCATCATTATTATTTGTTTAAAATTCGTACCGTCCATCGGAATCTGCATGGTTAACATCTGCACCCGCATTTAACAGCCTTTCAACAATTTCTGCATGGCCCATATATGCCGCAGCGATCAGCGGCGTTCGTCCTTCGCTATCAGGCAATGAAGGCGATGCTCCAGCTTTGATTAAACTATTTACGACCTCCTCATGACCTCCCCAAGCCGCTGCCCTAAGGGCTGTTCGTCCATCTCCATCCGTTAAGTCAACTTGTGATGTTTGCGTGAGTAAAAGGTCTACCACCTCTACGTGGCCAGCCCATGCTGCCGATCTCAGAGGCGTCCATCCGTCATTATCCGCATGGTCAACATCCGCACCCACATTTAAAAGCTCTCGAACAACCGGTGCATTTCCCTGCCACATATCAAATTCACGTTAGTCTTCCATTGGAAAAAAATGTGTGCCTTACTCTTATTAAATTCCTGAAACCTGTCTAATTAATTACCTGTCTTGCCGCTAAATTTAAAGGCGTTCGCCCGTGCCTATCCACCGCTTCCAGCGACACATTATGACTTATCAAAAACTGCACCACAGCCAAGTTCCCATCATTCGCTGCATTATGCAAGGGTGTTCTCTGATTATAGTCCACCTGATTAATATCCCCAATCGCGTCTGGTTTCTTCTCCGAGTCTTCCAACTCCACTGTATCCTCCACGCCTCCAACTTCCTCTGAATTTTCACAAGGGGCTTCTCCTCCCCCTTCATCCAAGCAAGTATCTGAACCATTTCGAATGGGTCTCACTTCCCCACCAGGCGTAGCCTCGTCCAGTCCACTCTTGGCTCCTCCACTTCCCACACTAAAACTACTTCGAACAGTCTGCTTCGTCACTCCACACGCCGCCAGTAACTTGACCACTTTCACATCGTACGCGTGCAAATTGAACTCTTCACCAAACACTTTAATTCCAAGTGACAAGAGAAACAAGGGCACCTGCTGACTCACATCCTCGAAGAGTTTCGTAGAGTGACTCAAATGATACGCGAGGTCGGCCACTTGACAGGCTGTCAACTCTGACGCTCTCGAGGCCAACCACACAGCCTTCATCACATGACCTTCGTAGGGCTGACACAGGTATTTTTGCGTACAGTACTTGACGTCCAAAAACCACTCGGAGAAACTATGATGAAACAAAATCTGGTAACTGTCCGCGCTCTTAATGAGCACGCGCCTCAGGACGTGCATCCGCTTGGAAAAGTCTTCTTTCGTAATGGCAGGATGACGGGCGGTGAGACACGCAAATATTTCAGACTCATGCATGGGTTGCCGGGACACGAGGAGGACACACAAGATAGGCTGCACCTTACTGAACTGTTTTTTCGTAAACAGACGCTGACACAACCACAAATAAAGACCATACAGAGTTCCTGGAATTTCCCGAATCTCCCGGAGAACAATGAAGTTTTCAGAAATCCCATCGAGAACTTTTTCCAGGTAAAGGAAGCAGCCGTTGCTTTTGATGTGCAGTTGGTTGAGCATTTCTGCAGTCTCTCGTCGAATGTGTTGACGCAAGGCAAAGTCCTGGTCGAGGCGGGACAGAATGTATTGCTGAACATCGCGTATCACCTGTTTAATCAAACAATGCACAATTTTTAGAAAAAGAAGAGAATTTGGTAACAGAATTTATATATCTGGAGGAAAATGTTTCTTACCTGTGGCTTCCTCAAGTCGTCGAGTCCGATTTTGCGAAAGCCCGAGAATAGTTTTCCAATGTACTTGCTTTGCTTGCGGGCGGTGCACACTAGAATGAGCCAGGAGGGAAGGAGGTGACAGTGGTTTCCAAGGAGCTCGCTGATTGTATTGCTAAATGAGCCTTTACAGGATGAACTGTTGCAAGGTAACTGTGAGGTATTGTACGACTCGTCGATAGAGTCGATGAGTAGAAAAGAGGCCTGCGGAGGACAGTCAATTTCGAGGAGGGGAAATATCACCAACTTTTTAAATGCTGCGTCAGGGTCTTCAGCAATCGCTCGAAGGGATAAGTCTTCTTCTGTGATTTTGTCCCCGTAGCCGGGAACGAGTGAGCTCTCCAACAACTGCACGCAAATTTGATAAATGAACTCGGCCAGGGACAACGTGTTCAGGTCATGAGATTGGCAAAAGTGATGAGCCAAGAGGCGCTTCCGGAGCTGGCGCTGTTTCCCATGCTCCGCCGTCGGACTCACGATTTCCGAACAACACGCCGTCTTACCGGCACCTGGACCGCCCACAATTAAAATCCCATTTCGTCCATTGTTCAGCCCAGAGCCATCCTCGTCCACTCGCCTCTGCAGAGTCTCCAGACAATGAAGGATCTTGGAGTAAACCCATTCTCGACAGAAAAACCGTTTCCCTTCCAGCAACGAATGAGCCATCTTGTCCATCCTAGCAGTGTCACTCTTTATCTTATTTTACTTCACAGGAAACAATCACAAATCCCTTTTCTTTTACACTTTTCCATTGTTTCCTCCACACAACAACACAGTCAAGTCACCTTTCAAGAAAAACAAAATAAAAATGACGTCACAAGAATCTGACTCATTTTCTCCTTTACTTTAAAGCCCCTCACATGTTCAATTTTTTTACCCTTTCGCCCCTTCACTCAGTCCACTTATCAAAATAAAAACAAAACAAATACCTCTACTTACTCCTAGTCCATAAATATTTTAAATAATTACTTTTACGTCTCCAAAATATTTATGCTATTTGAGATATATGTTTAGTATCAAAAAAGGGAATCAGCCAGGCTTTATTTTTCTCTTGGCCCGATCTCGCCTGTATGACTTTATATTTCCGTCTTTATTTTTGTGTGTCGCTCAACTCATTTTCGGATGGTGGATCGCTGTGTGAGTCACTTGACTACCCTGTTGTGGGAGAAGTGCGAACATCATCCTTCCTGTACAAATTTTTTTTTATAGAAAGCCCAACACAACACAGCAGCAGAGTCTCAGGCAGGGAGTCATGAATGTGTCTGGACAGCGAGCACCAAGTAAAGAATGATATCACCCAGAAAATAAGAAAAAAATACATGTGGGTAGGCACTACTATCAAGAGGAATCGGAGATACAAAACATAAAAAAAGATGGAGGAAACAAATTCTATCTGAAAGGAGCGGTACAGTTTTTTTTCTTTATTAAGGAAGTACATGTCAACAAGAAAACGTCTTTTTCCCAAGGTGCACCCACGTGTGCCACCCACTTTTATGTCATAAACAACATTTTTTATTTTGATTTAAAAGTTGCTTGATAAAAAAATTCTAAATAAATATGTGTCGGGACGAGATACACAGACAAACAAAGTTTTTTTATAAAGTATAAAGGGTAAAATTAGCCAAGCTACTTGATTTCCTTCCTTTTAGTACAAGAAAAAAAAAGTTTTGCTAGATTTTCTTCCTTTCTTTCTTATTTTTTTGGCTATCCAACTGCATTTTAGAATGTTTTTTTTGTTGACGCTGCTGCTCCTGGTGCTCTCCTGCTGCCGTCAA
>VICI01000648.1:0-33268 GCA_019593645.1 Akabosia matsudoensis
GCATATGAGGCATGTAATCTTCCTAGAACTATTTGTATTGGTTGTGCAAATATTGAACCGTACATTTCTTTAACTTACCAAGGCTGCTCCATTTATTCAAGATTTAATTATGTTTGATTCATATGACTCCTTCTTTTGTGTCAACCCATTTTTTTGTCTGTTTTGTCAACTTCAAACAAAATAAAGCTAATTGGGTAGCAGCACAAAAAAATTACCTGAAGCTGCGTTGGAATTTTTTCCCCTGGATGCTTTATGCAACACATTATGTTCCTTGAAAGTTATTTTTAACTATTAAAATAAGGGAAAATGTCGTCTTTGGATCATGTTACGATTACGATACCTTATCATGAGCCAAGAAGACGGAGGGTTGGTTATCTCTAGAGAGGAATCAATGACAAGATACTACTTTTCTTAAGCTATTCAGTTTCTCTTTTTTACTTTGCATGATAATATCTTCATAACTGAAAAGGAAGGGAAGAATGAGAAAACCAATTCCTTGCAATCTATTGAGCCAAAAACTCTTCCAGACTTTTTTCCTGAGCATTCTTTCAACAGCAACTGACACTAGTATTGCGTCCCACCACCAGCGACGAAGAGGTTCGACGATTTTTCCAATATTTGCTGACTGCACAGAATTGAAATAGAGTCGCACATTTTTATGTCTGCTTATTCATGACCATACTTGCTCAGTTTACAACAAATTTACTTGGAGGAATTCCATTCAGGGAATGTGAAAAGCCTTGTTAGAAAACGTTATGAAACGAAGAAGTAGTTCTTTATCGTTAAAATACATGAGAACCTATTGGATAGAAGTATTCAAGAGGGAGACAAAAACTGTCCACTTTTCCCCTCTCGTGAATTTCTAGGATTATTGAAGGTAGCTTATTACACTTGGCGAAAACCGTAGCGAAAATTTTCAGAAAAGAAAGTAAACACTGCGAAATACATACGCCTAAGCGTATCCAGTTGAAAGGGAAATTGGTTATGTTACACGTCCACGATGTAACGAAGTGAAAACGTTATCTTTACTTATATTGACCTGGTAGGTATACATGTGATATTTGATTCAACCAACGTTTTCACACGTTACCCCGGATTATTTTATAAATTGGTTCATGCCATGGCTATATGCATAAGACAACAGCAAACAACTGTATGTTACTCAGGCAGTTTTTGTCTTAAGAACATAAAACATAATATCAGATCAGATAACCAAAAGATCCTGTACAAATTACTAAAAGCTTTTAAGCATAACCAAAAATCCGTTAAAACTTCTGAACTTTTGTATCGTCGAAGCCCAGACACAATGATTATTAATTTCATTCTATTTTTGAGACTTTTGTAATCTTTATTTAGTAAAAGATGCATTGTTTGTCCAGTAAAAGTCAGTTTTCTACTTACAGTCCTACTCATAATCAGTTTTTTTTTTCTCGAAGCCTCAAAAAACCTGCGATAGCATCTCATTTCTCTATCCCTACCCAAAAAGTGCGAGAAAAGTTAGGGATTTCAATTCATTCCAACTTCCAACGTCGAACCTCATTCCCCTTTTTTTCTCTCGCTCACAATTTTTCCAGCTTTCCAACTTTGTTTAGCTTCACTGGTGCCAAAACAACAACGTCAACGACTCGTTTATAAAAGCTCTCATCGCCTTTGCAAACAAATAAACAAAACAAAAATATCGACAGAATTCTCTCTATAACTGGTGAGGACGTGCCCACTTCACTCTTCACCTCCGACTCTTTTTTTACTTGACGTCCAAGTGCATGATCACTGTTAAAAAGAACGGCACGCTGATCCTTTTCCCCGCATCGATAAATAAATGCTTGACCGTCATAAAGATATCTGGTGACTGTAACTGCAGAAACGTTATTATGACTGTACGCTTATTTCCTCTTCTATAAAAATCCTCTCGACATCCTTTCTCAACTTCCTGTCCCCTTTCCTCCCTCCTCGAAAATAACTTTTGTCAGCATCCCTTTTCGAATGAAATATATACAAGAGAGCCATTCAACGTCGTCGTCTGTACAAAACTGCATCCACATAACTTGTACTTTTTATGTGCCCTTATAAATAAGGGCAGTTTCTTTACTTTGACTATGTCAAACCCAACCTTTGGATGAAGGGGAAAGTTAGACAGAGTCATGCATACAGTGCACTCCTTACTCTCCTTCACTTTTCTACTTTAGCAACAGCTTTTTTTTCACAAACTGAACAAGAGATAAAAAAAACGTTGAAACGGATCCTAGCTTATTTTCTCTCGACAAGATCACTATTTCTCTTGCTTATTATACTAGAGAAACGTTAATGTGGATAGAACGGTTTATTCTGTATATTTCATAAGAAATCCTCGAGTCTGTCCAGTCTTTCGCTTTGTATTTTTTTTTGGAACACAATCCAATTCGTATACATAAAAGAAAAACGATGATAAAATACATCTACAACAAGTAATGTTGGTGGCAGCGTAGTTTTCTTTCTTTTTTTTCTATTCGCCACCGTCATCATCTGCCGGTCGGGGATTTTTTATATACTAGCAGGAAGGCATTATTTTTTACGTTACATTTATTTGCGTGGTGGTAGGTAACAAGTTTTCCCTATAAGCATGGCTCTCTCGTATCCAGCGAATCTGGACTAGAAAGAAGGTCGCTAATATTTTCTCCGCTCACTCGTGTTTATCCTCATTTGAAACATTATTTTTTTCGCTGCTTTCTCCTAAGCCACTACGCTTTCATTTGCGACCAAAACAGAGTAAAAAAATAGTCGGTTGGTGAGCTACCCAAACCTGTTGCATTATAGCCAAGCATCCACAAAAAATAGTAACAGCAAAAGAAAACTTTGTGCGAACACTTTCTTTTTAAAATGAAAACAATGGGTTTGCAGAGCCAGCGAGGGAGTCTGTTTTGTGCTGTGCCTGAGAGATGAGTGTTCTGCTTTTCGAGATCTCTATTTTCCCTCGTTCCTTTACTCTCCAGGAAGGACTTTGAAATGTGCAAAACAATTGGTACAATACACTTGTGAATAAGAACAGACGGATTTTGTTCTCCCTTTGACCTAAGTGTACAAAAGAATTTGTGGAGTTGGAATAAAAAGGTTTTAGAAGTTTTTTTTGTATACAGATAGGAAATGTTAGTGTAACAAATTCTATCAAGAACAATGAGTGACATCAAAGCTACAATCGTGGGTGATAACATTGACAAAATCAACTCTAACCCAATTAGTGGAGGTGACAGTGCTCGCAGAAGCTACAGTGGTGAAAGCAACACTGGTGCAGGCGTTGGTGCTACAGCTGCCACAAGTAACACCTCCCAACCAGGAGGATCAGCTTCCCCATCCCAGCAAATATTTGACACGACGACATCATTAACGTCACCAAAAACATTTGATCCGTACTCAACAGCTAGTGGTATTGGTGGGGATCATGGAGCGCCAGTGTCCCAGTCAACTGTCTCCGACTTAATTGCCAACAAGCAAAGGCTTCTCCAACAGGAGAACATTCGTCGAGTAATGAATCCACCGAAATTGGAAAGGTAAAGCGTATTTATTTTTACTTTTATGCACGGGAATTTGCAACTACCGCATTATAGATTTTTATCGTGCATGTGCGGTAAGATGTAAAAACGGAAGGCATTAGAATTTTTAAAGTATCATCCTTTTATACTCTTGAGGATTATTTTTATTTTTTTATTTAGTAAACTACAGCGAATCACAAAAAGTGACTTTTAGCTTATGAAAAAAAGAAGCAGTTTGAGGGTGTGTGTTGCTATTTTAACAACTTGATTTTCACATAAAAGCGGATTTTATAGGATCATGCTTGGCATGTAGGTGATCTGAATGCTTCGTCATAACTAGTTTGCCTTTCTTGCGACGGAGTAACAGAAAATTTCTGCAGGAAAAGAGGGTTAGTACTAACACTGAGGAACGTTACGTGTTCACGATTTCAATGAATACTATTAGCAATTTTTATGATGTTTCTTTGTGATCCATCAGAGAAAGCTAGCAAGCTACGCTGGTCTGGTATTCGTCGATAAATAGAATGCCTGTATTGCATTAGAGAGCTTCAACTGCCGCATTTCATCCTAAATACAGTTCGGCTAGATGTACTTTATTGTTTTATGTGACGATGATGAGATGAAATAATAGCGATTATTATTGGTGTACAATAAAACAACAGTTAAATGTCATTTGTTCTGGATTCCTGGCGTGTGACATCTAAACAATTCCACTTTTCGAGTAATATTTCATTTATCTCGGTACCTAACTGTTATTTACGTGGCTACATATTACCAGAGGCTGTTTTGTTTCCTTTCATCTTCCAGCTTGCGTAATGTAGTAAGGTCCGTAAGGTGTATCAAGGATTTTATCATCATTTTAGATAAATATGACGTGAGCATGCACACTTTGTTTACTTTACGATTCACCTGTAACAGAGTCAACATGAAATACACTTTCCAGCAACTACCTCGAATTATTTACCATTTTATACCACATAAATTTCCTTTTTTGAGAGTGACTTTTCCTATTTACCAACTCAAGACGAGACGCAGTTTTCTCACAACTTTTTAGCTGTTCATGCAATTTGCTCGGAGAGGGAACAAGTAAACAAATAAATGTTCCTTGGTTCCCCGTTTTCTTTTTAACAAATTGGAAGACAAACTTTTCTCCTAATTTTTCAGAAAATGTCTGGGATTCTTAACGTGTGATTGCGCAAAAAGAGGATGATTTAAAGTCGGTCGTAGACTCTTGGCTGGAGACAAATGACTAGAATGCAATTTTTAAGGAAATACGTGACCTAGGAATGCAGCTAGAAATACTTAATGTCGCCCCAGCGGCTGCAAAAGACCCAACACCAGTTTGGGTCTTAGCGTACTAGCGGTACCAAGGCTTAGTTTGTCTTGGAGCTTTCTTTTCAAGTCATGTGGTGTGAGGTAAATGGTCGACACAAAAGAAGTGTTTAACCGCAATACCCATTTTCTCGTTTAGGATGTGGTGTTGTTGCATTTTATCCAGAAAATTGTATACAAGTCATCAAGTCATAATTCATTTATGGAGGATGTGTGTGATCCTACAGCTTATATAGAGAATAAGAGAAAGGCACAAGAACCTCTTATGTACAAAAATGTACAAATTTATAAAGCCGTTACACGACATCCTTTTTCCTTTTCAGACACGCACGCCAATTTCCCTCAAAACATCCTTGATGATGATGACGCTCTGAGATTATTGCCCTACTCGGGCTTAACTTTCTTTAAGATTTTCCCTTTTTTTTGTTGACTCAGCAGCACTACTGAAAACGCTAGAATTCCCAGTCCTAACCTAAGTCTTTGATTTTATAGCTATCTGTGTGTGAATTTTCCCGAAGACAAAATGCAAACACGACTGATAACCGTTTCAGTGCTGCCTGGGGTGTTGCATTTTCAGTTCAAGTTGTCTCTCTCTCGTCTTTTTCACACGCTTGCTGCTAGTGAAACCGTTCCAGTTGGAATTGCTCGGAGGTGGATTATTATGTTATGATTATGACCACCATTGAAGCTCTCCGCGAAAATAATCATAAATTTAATGTACATTACGTGAAGGCTTGATAGAATAAACGGGTGGAGCGACACCCACTAGGACAAAAATAGGATTATTCTAGTAGGAATTTTGTCCTCATTTCGTGTTCTCTTAAAGCTCTCCCACTTACAACTTTCCATTTTGAGATGGTATCGCTGAAAAAATGTGTTTCCACTGTAGTCAATACGGTATTTATACATTTTGGGAAGCGGTTTTAGCATCGTTCCTGATAGAGTGGAAGAAATTGGGGGCCATTTTACTATGAAGGAAAAACTTACCCATGCAGGATATTCAAAACTATTTGAATGAAAGCAGGGAATCATCCACCGAAGAGAAAATTTATTGAATTTCCATGTTTCATTTCACCTCTCCATGTCATGTGTATGCTAAAAATTCATTTTTATTTATTGTGTTTCTCTTTCCATGAATGTGGCTTCCTTCGTGTTCAACTCATTTCACATGAATGACATCTACACAGGAAGCACAGTAGTGGGGATCTTCACTCGCGACTCAAGACGAGGAAAATTTTAGGTGTTGGGGAAACCGACAACGGAGATATTCACCGATCTAAGGTAACAAAATAGCATTGGAAGAGTGAAAATATGCTCAATAAAAACTTTCACTCTAACGACGCCCGGTTGCGTATGTTTATATGAAGCCGTGTGTTTGCTTGTTGCTTGATATTATAAAAATAAAAGATGAGTACCATCTTTGACACACCTGGAAAAATATAGTAAATTGACTATAAAGTAGAAGAAATTTCTTTGAAGGATGTAAATTTTGACTGTGGTTGGATAGGTTTCATCCGATTACTTCTACAAAAAAAATGTTTGGACTATGATTGCTTTCTTCATTTCCATAACGTCTTCCATACATGTACTGTTTAACCAAGCAAAACTGAGGTCATACTGATGGTCGTCAAAAACTTGGATAAATGTGTGTTTTATGCAATTTCAATCTCTGGTTTTACTTGTCAAATGACATCGAGTTTGCCATTTCGTGGTTTCCAGTTTCTCAAGCCTTGTTTAATGTGATCATCGAAGCAGGGATTTGTAGTTTCGGCAAACTTTGGTTATCTAATAATATCCTTCAGTGTATAGTGTACTACATATTACATTATTTTCTGCAAGGTCCACATATTTTTGGCGTTCTTTGGTCACTTTCAAAGTGAATACAAGATTGCACGTTAATGAAGCAGGTTCAGGTTTCATGATGACTCTACTGAATCATCTTAAAAAGTAGACAAGTTCCTTATATCCCACTTCATTTGGCTTCCATTGTTCTACTTACTGAAACTTCCACTGAAATTTTGTAATGAAATATCGTTGAAATGAACACCACTCCACTACTATTGTCCACCTATACTCAGACAAGCTTGTAAAATGAACTCTTTAAACAAAAACGCTTAAAAGGAACAACAAGCACTACACAACTCACTTTTTCAATAGATTTTAATGTCCTTGCATAAGATGAAATTTCCAACTTGACATTTCACTCTCCCATCCTAAAAAATTGTTTGCCCAAGTACACAATTTCCCTTATATCCACCGTGTATCTTAGCATCTTTACCAACAATTACTTCAAAGAAACTTTGTCCACAAGCATAAAATAATGAGTATATAAGACAAAATACTTGATGACAAGAGCTCTTTTCATTATCTCGTCTGAGAGGTAGATCAACCAGCAGTAACCATTATAACAAATAAAACTGTTCCCTTTCCTCTAAAATAATCAACTCTGCTGTTGAAAATGTTGTCCTTTTTGTGTCTTTGTGTTCATCCACTGACTAAGATGAAACAAACAAAAAGTAGCCTATTGAACGTAACTTGTCGAATACTGAGAGTGTTGTCTAAAACACTTACAAAAAACTACCTACTAAAAGGCTATCATCATTATCTCATACTAACTCATAAAAAACAGACACATAGACGTAGAAACTCATACTTTTTTTCATTAAAACTTTTGTAATAACTTAACGATTGAGATGACTATCAAGTGTATCGTCTTTCAAATTCAGCGAAAGTATATCCGACCAATCACTTAAGTATGTCGTATAAGCATTTTCCTTTTAAACGGACAAACAAAAGTAAATAAAAGTAACAGCATCGTTCTCGGTTCGGTTACATAGTTGCTCATTTAGTGAATGCAGGTGGGAGGATTTATGTTTTTTCCTTGCTGTTATCCATGTTATCCTCGTCCCTTCCTTTGTTCTCTCTGTAGAGAAAGCCCTGCCGTACCTGGATCTTTAAATAAAAATGTTTTGCCTTTCTCTGTTTTTCAGATTTCGCAAGTGCTTGGACACAATGAGCACTTGTATGTGAAATTTCCCAGGGGAATTTGGAACTGGCAAGCTTTCCTCTCCGCAATGCTCTTTGTTCAAGCCGCATTGATTCTATTCTTTCCTAGGCAGGCATGTCAACTCAAATTACTTGGCATTCAACAACCACACGAGAAAGATGGATTGATGATGGCATCCAAGTATTATGCAGTCTCCTTATTTGGTACTTAAATAGTTTCAAGTCCGCACTCATGTCTAATGTCTAAAAACCATGCGAAAAAGGAAATTGCATCCTTTTCCCCTTCCTTTTTTTGTCTGCAATCCCTCTGCAAATAATTCATCACTTTTTGTTTAGAGTCTTTTCACATCCTTTCTCCACCAAACTCCGTACCTAAACTTTTAACGATCGTCGCTGTTCTTTTCGTGAAAAGAAGAAAATACTTTTTTAAAAGGATTATTCAGGAAACCTAAATATTGCTTCCGTTCCTTATCCGGAGTGTAAAAAAAATTCAGATGACTTGCTTTCCTTTTCATTTTTCCCAAAATGTCTACTCAAGCAAAAGTTTTTTTTCGGAATATGATACAAAATCATTCTTTATTTGTCAAGCGCAGTTTTTTTAACCCTCCTCAGGCTAGATTTAGATTGACTAATCAGGTGGAAAACTTGCTTGGAGATATGTACTCTCTGAATGTGAAACAAAGTGTGTGTCCCACGACAGACTATATTTCAGCGTTATCTATACTGCAGCCATAAAAAAATTGTACATCTGGGTTATCTTTCAAACTGGGACATTTATTTGTAGTACATGTTCTCACGCTTTGAAAGATCATAATCGAAAGATGTGTGCAACAGGGAAAGGCTTTGGGGTGGCTTGATAAAAGATTCAGATTCTAGTCCAACCAAAATTGAGAAATTCTCTACGATACCTGCTCGGTTACCTTTTCCCCTAGAGTTTATACTTTTATTGTCGATCCTACACTGTTCTGCATGTTCCCTGAATCCAATTTTCAATATCCGGTTTTGCGAAACGAACAGTCCTAGTTTCATGTTATGTGGTTTTCTCTTCAGTGGAGATGTGAAAATTCGGGGAAAGCGCGAAACTCTAGAGGGAATTGTAAAGCTAAAAAATTATTTACTAAATAGGGCTGCAGATAAGAAGTGTGCGTGGGAGATTGAGATTACTACTGTCATGGAGAAAGTACCAACGTGCATGTAAAATTCAAAGAGCCACTCGGCGTTGCGGTTAGAAAATTCTTGTTTGATGACTAGACAATTTTATTTTTCCGTCGATTGTTAGTTGGACTAGAAAAGGATTGTAAACGAGCAATACATCTTTTCACGGGTAACAGGAGTACTCAATTGGGAAAATTTCATGGCTCAGGATTTTACCTGCCTTTGTTCTTCGTGACACACGAAAATGTGTCAAAAAATGTGCGCTTGGCCGAAACATTAATTGTCGCTATCTTGGATTATTATTTGTGTCATGTAGCTCTGTCCTTCATCTGTTGGCGATTTATGTTTATTCGTGACAAAACCGTGGTGCGAACTGTTCTGCTCGCAGCTTTGATCTATTCCTCATCCGTGTGCGCTATCGATTTGGTGTCTGCTCTAGTCACCGAGTTTTCCCAACTTTATGACTTAACGGTAAAATAACATATTGCGCCCTTCTCGTCTTTTTAATTATGACATTGCGTGCCAGTAAAAACCAGGTGTAACTTTTTGGCCTTTTGTTTTTCAACGTAGTTTGTCTCAGTTCTGGGATTTCGGTTGGGGACCGCGCTGATTTCCAGCTTGTACATAAGCCGACTCGGGAATGCAACCTCAGGTCTTCGCAAATCTCCATCGCATAAGGATCTTATTGAAAGCTTCAAAAAGGACGGCTGAAAAGTTGCTTTCCCCGAGAGACGGCCGAGAGAGCAGATGAAAATATGGAACGTATTTGTACAAAAAAAATTCATAATTGATGAGCGTGTTTGTTTTTTGCTATGCCGCCTGCTGCTCGTAAGAAAATAATAGATTTTATAATGATTATGAGGAGTCCTTTATCCGATTTTCACGAAACAAGAATTGCTTTTATGGCCCTGAAAGATTAGCAAGAGAAAGCCGGGCAACAAGGGGAGAGCTAGAGTACGTATTATTTAAAGCACAACTCTATTCATACCAAGAAACTTTAAACTTATTATTATTTTATACGAACGCTCTTATATGCATGCATCTAGTCCAACTAAAAACAATGCAAGCTGTCATGGTCAGACACTAGATAGCAAAATAGGACCAAGTACAAAGGCAGGCTATAGCTTTCTGTGCGAGACAAGATAGGGAGGAAGAGAACATTATAAGCTTTCAATTTCAAACAGTCTTTTTGAACGAACAATCAACTCAGAACGAGTGAATGAATAACTAACTCTGCTAACAATTCCTACCCCTTCACTGAAAACAAAGCAAGGAAAATTCATGGGAAATCGCCTTTTGTCTTGGTTGACTATGGCAATGTCTCAATTCTAGAATTGGATGGATTTGTGACATGAAGGACGAATTGGAAATGATCCTCACAGACAAAAGTTTCAACGAAACTTGCTGAATTCGTTAGTACTTGATGAAAAAGGAGATGAGAATAATGTCTTTTAGTCCGTCTATTTCTCTTTCTCTCAGAGAAAGACTACATAACTGCAAAGTATGTAAGAGGGCTAGAAAAAACACAGACGTAGAAAAAGAAACTACATATTAAGATTTTCCATAACCCATGCATTTCAAATTTTGTTCCCCACTTCCTCCGTGTGATTGGTACTACTGTGTAAACTTAATATCCATGCATTCAGCCTGGCTTTTTGTAAAACATGAGTATGGTACATGTTCCTTTGCAGTTAATATGAAAAACAGTAAAAACAGCCTGCTAAAAATGTTTTCAAAGTAGACAGGAATCGAAATACAATGTTTTTAAACGTAGCAGTTAGGTTACATGACACAAAATGCACGTGAAATGACAGTAACAATGACACAAATCTAAATTTTCATCACAAAGCTACTAATGAAATTTGAACAAATGGCTAATTATTATTTTTATTTAAAACTTTTTCTTGTCACTTTGGTTCAACAATTCATCTTACTAGGAAAGGTCGCGAGGTGTAATGTGTGTTAGTGGGTGCTGATTGTCATTTCCACGGCTCTACCTAAGTGTGATTACATGTTCGTAAAAATTATGTTGCAAAAATCAGAGTTGGACCACTTCCATAGCATTAAATGGCGCGCTATTAGATTTGTGGCAATGGAAAGCGCACTCTCGCAGACTAAGTTTTGATGATTTTTTCTAGTTTTTTATGATTTAATGATTGTTTTTTCGATCAGCTGACCACGAACAATAAAGTTCCTCATCTGCATAAAAGAACTGAAGAAAACTTCCAAGCAATGAACAAGAGCGTTCGGTTTCCACTGGTACACAGTGTATGAGGACGCCGTAATGAATGCTAGGGAAGTGCTCCAACTCTGGTTTTTGCAACATAATTTTTACGAATATGTAATCACACTTAGGTAGAGCCATGGAAATGACAATCAGCACCCACTAACACACATTACACCTCGCGACCTTTCCTAGTATAGATAAATAACAAATCGCATTTTTCTTTCGTTGCATGCGTTCCGTGTGATGTTCGCTATAGAAACAAATTTAACCAGACATCAGACGGGTAAAAATACTGATTTTGTAAACGTGTGTGGCAGCGCTTCGGCTAAGTTATCGTATAAAATATTTAGTGTCAGTCTAAATCTATGAAGGATGTTCTTTCTTTGAACAAGGTTGGATTAGCGTTTCGGTTAGGTTTTATGTTACATAAAGCTAGAATGTATATTGTTAGAGTGTGTAACATAATTCACAATAGGCGGTTTACCGATTAATGAAAGTTATTTGGGATTGGAATGTTTTGTCAACGGTAAGACTAGAGTCAAAAATTAAACAAAAACCTCTTGTGCGATCGAACATACCACAGGTGAGCATGAAACTGATTTTTAGAAAATTACATTACATGGAAATAGTATTGTACACTCAATATATATCTAACAACAATTGAAACAATTATTTTTAAAACATACTTTGTGGAGGTGACTGTCTGAGCACTATGAAAAATACAACAACAGCTTGCGTCTCATTCTTAACTCTAGCATTTGCGTATCACTATCGATTCGTCATGATACCCTCATCAATCCTTGGAGAATTTGATCCTCCGTTTTACGGCGGCGTGGAGAAGATGGCTTCATGAATCGACTCGAAGCCAATCTGAATTTCCTTTTTAGTAATTTTGACAGGAAAGAGTTTCGCACACCTGTCCTGCCTATTTAAGGGGGAAACACATTTCCCAGTCGTCAAGCTAAATTTCCAAGCGTGCCATGGACACCGCACAGATGGTCCATCTGGCAAATCTTCAATGTCACCTTGATGGAGTGGTCCGCCTGATGAGATTTTTCACACCGATTAGATGGATTAAAACGCTTGCAGCGCTTTGTCTTGTAAAACAAAAATATCACGATGAAGAGTTGTGAGTACCTGAGTGCGGACACTTATCCTGGATGGCGTAAATTTTATCATCATGATAAATCAGTGCTAAGGTCTCTCCATTTAGTTGAATCCTTTTCTGCTTAGCTGTCTTAAGATCTGGGGGCAAATGCATTGAAAACTTGTTTGTAAACATAATAATTATTTATTTTGGGAAATCTTGACAAGTTTATGAACAAATAGTACCTGCTTCAGTCGTCTTCTCAACAGTAAAGTAGAACAACTCTTTGTCACTCCCGTTCACAGGTGGGAGGTTTACCCCTTTCCCCATGTCGCCTTTTCCTTGATCCTTCATATCCCTCGGCTTCTCGTTGGACCCAGGACCACTCATCTCACTACCAACTAGTTAACAAATTCATAAATATCTGCAAAACAAACAAAGCAATAAAGTTATTACCATGTCTACAACTACACCGCGCAAGTCCACCAAAACAAATTTATTTGCATAAATATGAAATCACGTAACATTTCATGAAAAAATTTTCCCAATTAAATATTACAACCGACTTACTTAAAATATTCGTGTTTTCTACCAAATTTCCAAGTCAATCAGCAAATGAGACTCTCGCCAGGAGTGAAGTCGGAATAATCTTCTGCAGCCAGCCGCAGTTTTCATATCGCAAAAGGAAGGAAAACAACTTGTTTGTCTTAACCATTTCTAGAAAAAAAAAGGTTAATATCATGTCGAAGAGGTACGACACCTCCGACCTACCATATTCCTATCACAAACGACCCACAGTATCATTCTCTTACGAGTCTTCGCTGATTCTCTTTCCTCTTTTTTAAATAATACTGCTTCTGTGTGTAATTTTCCTTGTGTGACCGTACAACAACCGAAAAAGAAAAAAAAATATACTCCTACTGCACACATCACCACTACCACCACCAGGCACTATTATCGTAGGCAGGAGCAAAAGGAAACGATGGCCGATCATCAGAGTCATTTATTTGTCCCTAAGTGTAAAAATTACTAGAAAAAATGATATAAAAACTACTTTCTCTCATTTCACCTGGAGACTGTCTCTACAAGACAGACACATTCTCTCTCTCCTCACCACACTCGTCCCTCCATTCCTCTCTGCACATCCAGCTCTCCCTTCTTGTTTTTTATAGCAAACTTTCACTTGCTTTCACCCTCAATATTCTTCTTTTTTTCCCTCGCTGCATGTTATCTTCCAACATGCCTGCTTTACATGATAGGCCTCCTATATTTCCTTTTGTCATTCAGAAGCCGTCTACTTGATACGAACTTCTTTCTATGTATTGTCTCCCTGATGCTCCAGTCGCTCTTATTTTTTCGGTTTTTACATTCACCTTCCTGGAATAATCCGATTCCTCCTTTTATTTTCTCCAACACATGCAGCTGGAGGAAACATTTTTCGCTAAGTTGACCATGTTGTCAATGACGGACTCCCGGCAGGTTGGCTTCCTCACAATGCAAACTTCTTTTTTTTTCGCAATGACATGCTCTTCATGTTGGCTGATCATGATCATCATTTTCTTGTTCTATCTGATTCCATGTATTGCGTTATTCTTGTACGTGGTTGTTTGGAGTGCATTAAAAAATAATTTTCCGACCAGACGTTGTTGTTCAACAGTTTGGAGGCAGATGGGTGATGAGCGCATCTGACCGAAAACAGAAGTGCTATAGATCCTATTCAATATTATTTCCTTGCATGGAAGAAATGAATGAAATAATAATATAGTCAGCTCAGAAAAAGGGGATTCCTGTCTCTTTGTTTCTCGTATTTATTTGTTTATACATAAATTGAGTTATTTATATAACATCAATAATATTTCGTTCTCTTAATTTATTATAAATATATGTTTAAGTTTAGTTTCGTCAATATCAATGAGATGCGGGAATGCGACTTTTGCAGTTTACTAGTTTATTCAATTTTTTTATCAAAGGAGTCAAGATAATAAAAACTGATTATCATGGTAGATCAGTTGCTAGAATGATAATTTTGCCTGTCAACTACTATTAATTCAGCAAGAGTTTTTTTTCTTCTTAAGTTAGATATCGTCCATTGCCAGAGCAGAAAAAAATGAATATTAGATTTTACTGGCCAACTTATTACGTTTTCTTTTGCTGATTCACTAATTTATCGATTCTTCAAGCATTTAGGAATGACTATCTTTCTCATGAGAAAGGAAACTCAAAAGATCTAAATCTTCTACCGATATTTAGCACGGATTTTTTTTTCTTCCAGGATTTTGAACAACATCCAATATTTTGAGAAGCGAATAAATTCTTGTACATTAAATGCTTATCTGATTTATGCCTGCGTATATAACATTTTTTTGAATGATAAACTATTTGAAATTCTAGTATACGGATATATGTAGATTTAAATATTCACGTTTTGTTAGGATCAAGTCAATTCTTATTCAACACTAAGTAGCTACCCATAAAATCTCTGTATTTAGTTGGCGTCGACACTACAACGCATAAATAGCAGCCCGTTCTGCAGTTACATTTACTCTGACGGTGAGAGAATACTTTTGCGAGAGGAAAAATTGAACTTACTGGGGTTTTATCGTATGGAAAAATATTTAGCCTCCAACGAAACAATGAGCAAAAATATCAATAGTTTGTAAATGGGAATGATCAGTGGAAAGGTATACATCGAGAGCATGAATGTCTGGACTTTGGAATTACAGAAGGTGACAGAAGCAGTCCTACTCAAGTTAAAACACTGGCAATCAAACCATACGCTTAGAGATACATAAAACAACTCATAACATAAAGTTGTGGTTACGACTTAGATAGTAAATCTATAGAACATTTTGAGGTAATAATTCGATAGACATGATATTCGATATTTATATGAACGCAAACAACGTGTGTGTGTCTGTTCCATCAGCAAGCTACCTACGATACATTATGGTAAATGTAGGGGAATCTACTCACTAACGGTGATGTAAAGGGGGAAGGTGTAGAACCATTATAGTGAGCTTATAATTACTGAGCAAGGGAATACATGTGATCTTTTAAGATTCGAAATGAAGGTCGTTCTTCAGGATGCAAAGCCCAACACTTCCGCATTACGTCATAAACCTCTTTCGGGCAACCTTTTGGGACTTCAAGGACAATGCCACGTAGAACACGTTCAACGACTTCAGTGTTCTTCAGTCTTCCATACGGCATTTTCCCGCAGCTAAAGATTTCCCACATGAGGACTCCTACAAAGCGATCATAGTGTTCAAGTAAAGCAATCGTAAAGTAATCATCAGGAAATTTGTAAAATGGTTGAAAAGATGTCACTTACCGTACGCCCATACGTCAGATTTACTTGAAAATTTTGTGTAGTTGAGGACCTCTGGAGGAGCCCATTTGATGGGAAACTTTGTGCCTCCACTACTTGTATACTGGTCGTCCAGCACATACCTTGTGGATACAAAAAAAAAGTCAGATAGATTCCTAGTAGATTAAACTGGACACGCAGAATCTCAAATGTAAAATACCTTGCGAGACCAAAGTCTGCGACCTTCACAATATTTTGAGCTCCAACCAAACAATTTCGGGCGGCCAAATCTCGATGTATGTAGTTTTGTCGTTCAAGGTAGGCCATTCCTTTACATACCTAATACATTTGGCAGAAATATAACTGCTATTATTAACAGATCTTTCTGCAGCATTATAATTGTAATTTCTTATATTCAATCGACAGTTACCTGTAAACACATGTCCAGAAGGTCTCCTATGTTCGCCATCAGGGCAGTTTCGTTGCGTCGTAAATAATAAAGTAGAGCACCATTTTCCATGTATTCCGTAACAATGTAAATTGGTCGATGTTTACTGCAAACTCCATACAACTGGACTAAATTTGGATGTTGCAATTGCCTGTGGAAACACAATACGTCAATATTTCACCCAATACATGGGAAAATAAAAATGTAATTTTCAGAAGGTTGTTAAAAAATGTTGGTCAAGACATACGTCATAACTTTTGCTTCTTCGATAAAATCATCCTCAGACATTGTTCCCTCTTTCATCATTTTCACAGCAACGTCTTTGCGACTTTTCCACTTTCCATGACGCACAACCCCGAACTGACCAGAACCAAGTTCTTCGAGCAACATCAATTCTGAGGGATCAATTTCCCATTTATCTGAAACGCAGGAAACGTTTGAAGCAAAAAGAAGTTTAAATACGTAATAGACAAATTATCCGTTTTCAAATACGCCTGTGTTACCTCTCGAAAGACCTGCAGTGGTGGGAACATACCCTTCGGACGACGGTGTATGCTTCAAGCGTGAGGGTAGTCCACCAGAATTGTGTCTGTGGTAATTAATAAGATCCGGAATCGATGAGCAGCAATGTTTCTCAGATAAGAAAAACTCGCCACGAGGACTTTGTTTGATGTGGTAATGTTTCACTTGGGGATGTGGCACTTTAGTATACAGACTTAAAGTATACAGTCCTTTGGTGGATGAGTTTCGAACGACGAAGCAACCTTCCTTATCCTCGTACCGGAGTATCGACTCAGCTCGCTGTCTTGACATGTCTTCAACATACCAGCTACGTACGCGTAAAGTAAAATTTTGGTTTGAACACATACTACAATTAACTTAAACTTAAACTAGTTGTTAGCTTATTTAATCAGTAGTTAGCTCACTCAAATTGGCGCAGTCCCAACAGTTCTTTCTCCTTTACATAATTACTAGGAATATACCCGATTTCCCTGGAATGCACAATAAATTTAGTTGAATTAAAGAAAACTCTGTTCGGATTGCAATTATAAAGCAATGGAAAATATTCACTCTTACCCATGCTTGTTCCTAACTTGCCACCAATGCTCTTGAGTATCATCAACTATTTTATATTCCTCTCCCTTTTCCAATGAAAGATCGCCTGGTTCAATGGCAGTGAATGGATACAGTGCAACCACGACTTGTCGACGAGTCGTAGTCTTGGTCAAACTTGACGACTCCCCAGATGAAAAATCGGACGAATCTTTTTAAAAAAATAGTAGGTTATAATTCAGCTACTTTTTCAGTAGTTTCTGGAGGCTCCTGTGAAAACTGGTATCTACTTACTCATTTGGAAATTTTTGTATCAAAACAGTCCGTGGAAAACAGTCAACTACACTAAAGTGCACCTATGTTCACAAGGTCTACCTTGCGATACTACCTGAAATAAACAAAAAATAATATTTAAAGGACAAACCCAAAGAGACAACATCCATCATTTCAAAAAAAGAAAACTATCACAAAATTCTTACTTCAATTTATCTAATCGACTGCCTTCCGTCTTCACTCGCTGCCAGCAGCAGAAACTCATTTTAGTTCACTTGCACATGACCCACCATCCGCGAAACCCATTTCACGGAACACTTTTTTTTTCTATATCACTCCTGAAAGTAAAAAAATCCCGTCCCAAGAATAATTAGAAACCATTCAGGTATCCCAATCTGGGCAACTGTGTAACGTCTCTTACCCAAAGCCAACAGTTCAAATAACTTAACAACTCCATCAATGTTCACCATTTTTCATAAACAACTCATAAACTCTACTCAAACTCCTCCACAAAAGTCGCCTCCCATCGCATTACAGCACAACCATTCAAATAATATCACAGCATTATTCTTATCTTCTAAAAATTACTCAAGTCTCTTCCACAAATTCATTCTTAGCTAAAATCCGCAACCGTCTTCTTCACCCTCTAAATACTACGTTTTCTAGTAAATCCTAGTTTCTTAAAGCTTTTAATATCATTGGCCCAAAAACTTAACTCTCACTTCCTCGTCAACCTGCCAACCTCTAGAAACAGATCAAATCTAACAACACAAAAAATTACCATCCAAAACTCAAAATCCTCGTCATTTTAAAAAACAAATCAAACTCAACAAGACAACTTTTTATTTCCTAACGCCAACGAAATCCTCATTAAAATTTATCTCTTGAAAAATGTTTCTAAATCCTTCTTAAAAATTATTTTCTTATTTTGGTACTACTTTTCACTGACCAAACTCATTTACCTACACGGCTCAAGACAGTTGCTCCATTCTTCATAATAATCAAATCCCTTCGTCGTATACTGCTTAACAATAACAACAATAAAAAAAATATCAAATCGTGGTCCTCCTCTTTGGTCACCAAACTCCACCACCAGCCAGTCAGACACAGTAAACACCTCAGAGCAACCACTTTATAGACCTTACTCCTCTTCTTGTGGGGGCAGGATTATGCAAGTTTATTTTTTTGTGTAGCTGATAAGCAAAGACGAAAAAAAAAACAGTTGCTCTTCTCCTGCTGCTCCTGGTGCATAGCTAGGAATATAAACAAACATCAACATCAATACCTATTATTGACATTCATTTGAAAGAACGCGCCTCTGCGGGGGAGACACCACCCATGATTCATACTCAATGACTACTATGCATTTGCACTTCACAGCCACGAAACACAACTGCTCCTGTCAGCCGGGCGCAAAAATAAATGCTCACCCAGCAAAAAAAAAAAAACATTCAACAGAGCCAGACATCGTCCAAAAAGAAAAACAAAAAAAAAACATCATTCTTAACTACAATTATGAACTAAAACATGATTAAACTATATCAAATATACATGATTAACCTTTAAATTTAAACCTCTTCTTGGTTATAACTTATAACTTTCCAGAAATACTTAAACAATGAAAACATGACAAATATTTGTAGGGTCTTTTATCGTCATTATGTTCTGGTGATTCATCGTCGAAATAAACCTGGCAAAAAAAGCTGCTGTGTGATTTTTTTGTATGATTTTATTTTTTATTTTTTGTCGTAAAAACCAAAATTCTTATGACTGGTCGATTGCTAGTTAAATGTATGTTTTTTTGTTATAAAAAATGCCAACAACTTTTTTTTTCCTGTGGTCCATGCCATGTCTGTGTAGTATCAGCTCTGAGTGATCTCATAAACACTCCATTTCGTCGTGAACAACGAGTTGTTGTAAAAGTGCTCCTGTTTCCCAGTTTTTTTTTACTCTACTCAACAGTCTTGTGTGTGAACGTCTTGTGAGTAATTTTCTTAATACTTTTTTTTTCATCTGTCCCTGTCCGTTTTTTGTATTTTGATAAAATAAAAAAAGAAGAAGGATGAGCTCCGCCTGCTGCCCCTGCTTTTGAAAAAGAACTCTAATTTTTTTTCCTTCAATTTTCTGTCAATTGGGAGGAAAAAAAAGAAACGTAGTTTTTTTTAAGTAGTGGAACATGTACGAGTCTGCTCCTGGTCGACTGATTCAGACATAATCGTCAGCCTGTTTTTGGATCCGCGACTTTTGTTGTCGTTTTTGTTGTTGTTGTTGTTGTAATTTGCTCCGAAATCAGGGCTGGAGAGATATTTTACTTTTGGGAAAAATATCCAAGTTAATCAGTGCAATCAAATGTAATAGTTGGAGCAATCAAGAGTGTGGTGTGAGATGATGAAGAGATTGTAGTGGAAAAGAGGGAGGATGTGTTTGCCAGACTACTGTGGACGACGTTCTACAAAGAATTAAGAGCGAGCTGATAAGGAGAGACAGACAACAGATTGGTGAGTTGATAGAAAACTATGAAGTAAATTTAAAAATTTATGAATTTTTTTTTGAGGAGAAGTTTGAAAATGTGGATTTTGTATGGTGTTTTTTTTTCAGAAAAAAATATTTTTAAAGTTAAGGAAAGGATGGGGAGTGGGGAAGTGCGACTTTTAATAAGAGGGGGAAAGTGAGGTTCCAGCGGATAAATGTTAGAGTGGAGAAATAGGAGGAGAGGCAGTAGCAGTTGATTTGCTAGGTGGGTGGGTGGAAAGTAGGGATTGAAGACGGAAGGTGAGTGGATTTATGAATAAGTAAATTATTAACTGGGTTGACAGCTGGATTGAGGATTTTCTTGTTTGAACTGTTTTTTAGTTGTGAAAATGAACAGGGAAAATAGAGCAGTACTTGCGGTTAGCGGACTACTTTGTTGTAGTCGGCTACCGTGAGGAGTCACAGAAGAATGGGCTAGGGAGTGGAGTTGTTCTGCAGAGGTTCCCCATTCGGGACTGGGATGATGTGCCATTCATTTCAGAGATTGAGTTGTTTTGCCAGCCGCAAGGATGGCGACTCGCCTTGGAAAGTGAAGAGCCAAAGTATTTCGTTTCTGTTTTGACAGATATGATTGGGAATAGATTCTACTGCGCCTGTCTAAGTTTTCACGAACCCCTTCAATTGACACCCTCGAAGCCCGTGGACGAGCAAGAGGAGGGCTTTGAAGATGCAACAGAGTCATACTCGCCCATTCGTCAGTCACCTGCCAGCACAACAAACTCAAGCCCTACAGCAGTGACACATCATATGATTATGTACGCTCCTAAGTGCTTAGTGCTCATGTCAAGGCTCTATCAAATTGAAACGTTTCGTCAATGCCTGGGCACAATTTATACAGCATTTTCAGAAAATCTTAATGTGTCGTTGGAAACACTCGTCGGCAATTTGTTAGGCCATGTCCACATTCCCCTCAGTGGCAGTTCTCAAGTGCGGTTTAGTCTAGGTGGAGGTGACAGACAAGCTCTACAAATGCCTATGGTCTCGTCTATCCCAGTTTCAAATAGTGTGGTCTCCCAGCTGTTCACCCAGCTGGGAATTAATAACGTGTTGACCCTGTTTTGTGCTGTGATGACCGAGCAGAAAATTTTATTTCACTCGGCGTGCGTTAATCGACTGACGGATGCGTGCCACGCCCTGACGTGCCTTATGTTTCCTTTTCGATACTCTCACGTATACGTGCCCATTCTGCCCTCTTCGATTACAGAAGTGGCTTGCTCGCCGACTCCATTCATCATAGGAGTGCTGTCATCAGCCCGTCATCGGCTCCACGAGTGCACCGACTTGATGGACGTGATTGTAGCCGACTTGGACGGCGGGTCAATAGCAGTTCCCGATGAAATCAGTATACCTACCTTACCGAATGCATTGCTTTCACAAATGCAGGAGCAGCTGTCAATGGTTCTTCACCCGGAACTGGCTTCCGCAGACTTTGCCTTTCCTCCTCTTGTGATCAAATGTTCGTCGCCCTGTCAAATGGACAAAGAGATTCGTGCTGTATTTCTCCGAATGTTTGCTCAACTCTTCCAAGGTTATCGGAACTGCCTCATAATCATCCGCATTCACCCGAAGCCATTTATAACCTTTCACAAAGCCAAATTCTTGGGAAAACGTGGACTCTGCGACAACGAATTTGTAAATAAATTGCTAGAGTGCATGGTATTCAATCAGTTCATCTCAGAGCGAGGTCATCCCTGGCGACCATGCGATGTATGGGATGATCTCTACAGTCACCTCGGAGAGCAAGTGAGACAGGAAATGGAAGACCCCAAGTTGACCCTCGTTCACATCCAAGAACTTGCTACTCAACTGTCTCAAAATGAAAACCCTAGTCCAACGCCATACGTACCAAAAATAATCAAGCCACCGGACGGAGCGCACACTCGGATTCGTGTCCCCGCGTTCCCAGAACTTGACCCTGCTTCAGTTACACAAATCATCAAAGAAGGGCTCGCTAAACAAGCAAGCGCTTCTCAGAACAATGGTCGTTTTCCACCAGGCGGATCGAAAGTCACACTTCCGAGACTTGTGCCCATGGGACCCAAAACTATCGAACTCCTGGATTCTCGTCAGGCTCATCTCATTGACAACTCGGCGCGTCGCCTTGAAGTATTGCGGAACTGTATCGACTGCATTTTTGAGAATAAAATATCAGACGCGAGGAAAACATTTTATGCGGTGACGAGAGCTCTGAAGGATCACACTGCCAAATTAGCCTTATGCAATGAGTTGAAAAACCATATAAGCGGGGCGAAACCCCTTCTTAACGCCCAGCAATTCGACATGGTTGTCAAGCTAATGCATTGTGCTTTACAAGATGTGGGAGTAATGGATGAGCATGGAGTTGCCTCAGCTATGCTTCCATTAGCCTGTGATTTTTACCGCAAGTTGTCCCCTAATGTTAAACTCTTCGCCTATACAATGATTCAAGAACATGCTGTTTGGAAGAACCAACAGTTTTGGGAGTCTGTTTTCTATTCAGAAGTGGAAAAAGAAATAAAAAAGCTTTACCTGCCCCAAAATGACAGTGGGACGAATCATTCAAGTCGACTGAGTACCTCGGAGCAGTTCAATCACACCACGAGCTCTCCTTCGTCCACTTCGTTGAGAAGCAATAGCACTAGCAATCTGCAGAACACGTTTTCCGTCAACTCAGCCAACACGAACAATCTGCTGAACAACAATATGGTCAAATACAAAGGCGGAGCTATTCCTCCTGGAAATTCAGTTCCCTTGAATGGCACTATCCCGAACAACAATGTTTACTATAATAACGATCCGGTCACGTCCTCGCCCACTCTGAATATGATTGGAGGGCAGGATTCGAATGGTGATCCGTCAGGGTACAACAGTGGAGCGGGAAACACACCGACAAGGCCGCCTTTTCGTACAAGTATGTCAGTTATTGAACGAAGGGACAGTGGGGAAAGAAATGACAGAGAATACTACGAAAGACCGGATAAAATAAATACCTACGTGCCCTTGGGTCCTCCTCCTCCAGTACCTCAGTCTGAACCAACAACACCTTTGCCTCAACCCCAACCTCCAAGACCTGTTGAATACTCAGCTCTGGAAATTGCTGCAGAGCAATTCCGTGTGTCTACGGGAATGACTCAAGACAAACTCAAGTCTCATACGACGATTGAAGAGTCAACCATAGTTGCTCAAGCAATTCATTTTATTAATCGAATGACATATATGCTGGTTCCATTGGACACGCCGTCTCGCAGACATCAGGATCGTAGTCATGGACATCACGGTCAAGACGAAGAGCGATCTAGTAATATCACGAGTATGGCGGAAAGTGATAGCATTGGCGGGGAATCGGGCTTTGAGGATCACGACGCTTACGCGGAAGCCGGTGCTCCTGTAAAGCGATTCATTGTCCGGTTTATTGATAAGGTGTGCACAGAAGGTGGTGTCACTGAAGAATATATCCGCCGGACACACACATTTGTGAACACGTGCGTAGACATGCACTTGGAAGAGTGTGAAAACGTTTACAAAGAGACGAAGAGGCTGCCTCCCGTTCAAAAGCCGAAAATACCAACCCCAGTCTTCATTCAAGGGGAGCAGTTGGTCATGGACAGCTTGAGAGTTTATTTACTGCCGGACGAGAGAGAAGACGCTCTTGGAGGACCCGTCATACTTCCTGCAGAGGGTGCTCTTTTCTTCACCAATTACAGGTTGATATTCCGCGGAACGCCCTGTGACCCGTATGCATGTGAACAGCAAGTGGTGCGCTCATTTCCTGTCAGCTCGCTAACCAAAGAGAAAAGGATTACAGTACAATACCTCGCACATTTGGACCAACTCTTACAAGAAGGACTGCAACTCAGATCTGCTACCTTTCAGCTAATGAAACTTGCCTTCGATGAGGAAGTGAGCAGTGAAAATATTGAGACATTTCGAAAACTTCTCCACAAATATCGACACCCTAACGACATTTTCCATTACTTTGCCTTTGTGGGACAACTTTGCAATACAATCACACCGCTGAGCACTGTCAAAGATAAGAGTACAACTATCAAAGGCTTTACCAAAAAAGCTTTTCAGATCACAGCCAAGAAAGCCGGTATTAAGACAAAACGTCCTCGAAACAAACAAAAATACATTTTGGGAACTTGGATGCCGGGAAGCAGCGGTGCAGGAACTTTACCTGCGAGCACAAAATATCTTGCCAGCATGCCAACGTCCCCTAATAAACTAAGCCCACCGTCAAGAGGACCTGATGACATTGATATTGACTCTTTATCAGAAGAAGAGTTCCCAACAACCAACGTCGCTTCCCTTCAAAGTGTGACAAATGACTCGAAAAGTCTAGAAAGGATGATGGAAAGGACCTACTATAAAGACTGGAAGAGAATCGGTCTGGGGATACTACTTCCGAAGTCAAGTAGCTCATCTGCCTCAACAATTTTGCAGAAGGCCGAGTCATTTCGAATATCATTTGCCAACGCGACCTACGGCATGTGCAGATCTTACCCAGCACTTGTTGTTGTTCCCAATGTGATCACAGACGAGAGTATCAAAAAAGTTGCCAGGTGCTATCGCAGTGGTCGTTTTCCAGTCATTACTTGGCGTCACCCCAGAACCAGGGCTTTGCTGATTCGAGGAGCAGCATTCAACTCCAAAGGGCTAATGTCTTTCTTGAAGGGTCATCCCCATGCATCTGGGGCTGGCGTAACAGACCCCACAGCCCACGTCGAGCACGAAAACTTTTTAAGAGCATTGGTCAATGCTACCCCTCTTGGAGTTGTCAAGCCTGGTCTAAGTGCAAGAAACTTTAGTGACAGTACATTAAGCTTGGATTCAATGTATACTGGAAGTACTGGGCAGCCTTTAGGACATATACACCATGGGGAGAAAATTACGCCTGAAGTCGGACGAAAAAATAATCCATTCATGAAAGCCATGAATACACTTAGGTACAACACAGGGTGAGTGAGCAGTTTCTGAGCAATCAAATAACCAATGTCCACCTGTCACCTAAAATGTCTTCTCTAATATCTCTCTCGCGTACTCACAATTCCAATTTTATCACCACATTTCCGTTATGATTCAAGTTTTGCATGAGAAGATTTCACTTCACGTTATGTACTAACTTCCACCAACAAATAACATCTCGATAACCACTCGACTAATATTTATCATAGTCACTTTAGCAAAGCTTTTTTGTATTTATTAGTGTAAAGTAAATTTGATTATTGTGTAGTTTTTTTCTCTCTTCTTGTTTTTTTATCTGGGTTTTTATATTATGTGTTAGATGTAAATGTATTGCTTATCACATGCCTTGCTTTTTCAAAAACTTGGGCCCAACTCAATGGTCACGTTTTTATTACTTTTATCATTGAAACAACCACAGGATGAGCTGTAGAAGTTTGAAGCTACATAATGTAGATATTTTTGGTGTCGACGTTATTTGTCTTACTGAGGAATTTACGAGATGAATAAGGAAGTTGATATTTCTGTTCGATTGATTACGAATTTCGAGCCAAACGAATTTCAAAGAGAAGAACGGATGGGTATTTCGGTTATTTTCTTGCAAAAATGCCTCACTTGTCACGTAGCTCAGCTACACGCTTATAACAATATATTAATATTGCACGTGTTTTTAGAATTAATGCTTATTATTGACAAGACGATCTGTCACCATAATCAAGACTTTTGTCATTTGTTTATTAAAACATTTTCTTATAGGACGAGTGGCGGAAAAGGGATTAAAAATTATACGAATTGGTCTGCTACGCGAAATCGGAAAAGTGGAGTACCTGGGACAAATCACGCCATGCCTATTTACACGAACGTGTCGCAAATTACAACCGAGAAAGAATGTGGCTATGAAGGAATCACAAGAATCCATAAAGCCGCTCTGTACATATTCGGAGAGAAATCTCAAATTAAAGGAATCAAACCTGAAGGGAACTCGAAAATCGAGTATGTCCCTGTTGAATTTCCCGATGTACGACATACGCGAACCGCATTTAAGAAGCTGATGCGAGCATGTCTCCCCAGTAGCTCTGGAACGGATCCAGAAATGTGCTTCTGGCGAGCAGTGGAGAACTCGGATTGGCTGAATCAGCTATCGTCAATCATGCAGCTGACTGCTGCAACGGTGGATCTCATTGACGAAGGAGCATCTGTTATGTTCTGTTTGGAAGATGGTTCTGATATTACCACTCAAATTGCTTCTCTTGCCCAAATCTGCCTCGATCCATATTACCGTACGATCGAAGGTTTCCAAACCCTTGTTGAGAAAGAGTGGCTTGGATTTGGCCACAGGTTCGCCCATCGGAACACAATGACAGGAATGGAGGGACCATCCTCAAATCCTGGATTCGCTCCGGTTTTTTATCAATTCCTTGATATAGTTCACCAACTTCTTGTCCAGTTTCCATTGTCTTTTGAGTTTAATGACTTTTACCTAAAATTTTTGGCCTATCATTCTGTGTCTGCTCGTTTTCGAACTTTCTTAGCTGATAACGAATTAGAACGCGTGGAGTATGGGTTTATGGCTGTTGACGACAAACGAAGCTCACTCCCTAGGCACTACAAAGGAGTGGATGTATGTTCAGATGATGAAGGTCACTATCTCGCTTTGTCACCGGCGACAACGAAAATGCTTGTTCATCCGAATACCCAACAGCAGTTCTGTGGGCTTTCTGTTTGGGAGTATGTTGAGCGGCAACATGCTAGGTCACCCATATTTTTTAACTTCAAATACGAACGGAATAATACTATGGGGCAGGTATGTCGAGTATAAGTTAGTAACTTAAAACAGGAACCTGTTCGTGAACTGATATATTATTTTTATAACTGTATTATTTTTAGCAGATTTTGCGTCCAGTTCGACATGTTTCGGCATTGGAGCTGTGGGATTATTACACAAGTGAGCATCTTGCCAGTGGGCCGAGTTATGATTTGGAGACAATGCAAGGTGACGTTGGCGGGGAGGAAGAGCAAGTGCCAGAAATCCAAAAGGACAATCGCCAGTGTGTCATGGCAGGATATGACATTGTTGATAATCACATTCCAAGTGCTTTCACGAACTATTTAAATAAATTCCACCAGCTGGAAGTTGAGAAAGGATTGCTGCCGCAAAAATGGAAACAAGTTTGGGAAAAACTAGAACTACCCACTGAAGAGGAAGGAGCACTGGTTAGAGAGCCATCGTTTACTCTACAGCATGTTCGTTCCCTCAGCCGGTCAATGCATAAAAAATCTACTCTGGACATCCTCGTCAGAGGAAAACTCGTTCGGTCTACGGATATGTCTGGAGTTTACAATCATTCCCATAGATTTGATAAACATACCTTTACTACCCTTACGAACTGTGATATTTGTTCTGTTATGCTTCTTGGCAAGGTAACTAATTTCATTCATATTATGCAGGCATGATTTCCAACCCGAATTAGGTAATAAAATCTATAAATTATGTGTTCTATTGAAGACCGGACTGAGGTGCGTTGAATGCGGGGCCAAGTGCCATGAGAAGTGTGCTGACAGTTTACCTAAGTGTGGAGCCAAATTTACTAAGCCAAGTAACGACCATCTTTCTACTCCTAACTCTGGCCAAGGAAGTACAATGGACAACGCGTCTGTGTCATCGAGTAATGATTATTTTACCTAGAATTTGTGTCGCTAGAGTAATGTGTTTCTAACGAATCGTTGTTTGGATGGTGTATCAGGTACTCCATCAATGCAAACAAGTCCAAACTACTACGACCAATTTCAAGCCACGATCGCTGAGAATAGAACCCACGAAGGTTACTTGTATAAACGAGGTGCTCTATTGAAGGGATGGAAGCAGCGATGGTTTGTGCTCGACTCTATCAAGCATCAACTTCGGTATTATGACGCCATGGATGATTCGCATTCGAAAGGATTTATCGGTAAGAATTTAAATTTGATTACACGAATTTGCGTTAACCTTAATAGTTACGAAAATAATTAAATAATTCAACATTCATGTTGCAGAACTTTCGGAAGTTGTTAGCGTTGCGCAAGCAGTGCCCACACAAGGAGCTCCGAAAAAAGTGGACGACAAGGCATTTTTCGATGTAAGTAACGTAACTAAAAAAGAAATCTTTAGCATGTACCGTTAGTAGTCTACTGTATTACAAGGCTATTTAATTTTTTACAGATTCGAACCAATAGACGAACGTACAACTTTTGTGCGCTTGATGCCCAGGCTGCCCAAGAATGGATTGAGAAAATTCAAGCATGTCTTCTAGCATAAAACCAGTTAGAGTCTCGTGTGGTGCCGTGTAGCTTTATAGTAGCCATTTCATCAATTTATTGCAGTTAAAATTTCTTGAAATTATTGAGCGTGTCGTGAACTTGTTTCCTTGATTTTCCAGAAATTCCAACTGAACTGTAACAATAATGATATTATAGTTTTACACCTAGTCTATTTGTGGAGACGTATTTCAATAGTATCTCTTGTTGAAATGAAGTAATTATATTTTTAAATCCTTTTAATCATCATGTAAACCTTGATAATTAGACTTGCAAACAATTGAGTTGGAAGAAACTTGCCACAATTTAACAAAGGATGATACTGATTTCATATGCTTGCATGAATCACAAAACTGTAGGACGCTCAACATCAAAAGTAAATGTTACTAGATATTACAGACTTATTCTTACTTTTACCAACGGCGCGACCCTTCCATGGATTATTGAGCTGTTGAATCAGAAACATTTTAGTTTGCCATGTTTAATGCTCGTGGGATTCAATTTCACGTTTAGTTAGTGTGTTACCCCAGGTCTAACTTAGATCTTAGCTATTACAAAATAGAATGATGAATTGACTGTCTTGAAAGGAGGTGTAGTTAAATTATAAATGTCATCTCATTCAAAGGCCTTTTGGGAGAAGATGGCTAAGATAGATACATAATGTCAATGCATATTACCTGATGCAAAATAAAAGCTTATATTTTCCATGTTAGGCTGAAGGAAACCATTGTGGTGTTTATTTTGAGAGTACTAACAAATTCATGTAACGTTACGAGGTGGATGACTGCATGAACTAATTTCTAATCATGGCAACGTAAAGAACTTTTATGTGAAGTTTGAGGGACAAAATGATTGTGAAATTGATCATGTATACTTCCATCGTCGTCATAGGCATAAATGAAGACTATTTTAACTGTTTGTAATGTTTCATATAGAAAAGCAAAAAAGATTCAAAAGAGGTACGCTATCGCAATTTTAATACTAGAAGAACCAACGAGTTGTACAATGTATAAAGCTGAATGTCATATTTTCTATGTAGTTTAATGAAGACAAAAATGCTACCTTTTTTACTTTAGGATACCTTACGATTTATGTAGTTGTGCTGGTCTACTATCCACTAAGAAACTTTCAGCGTTCCTCGCCAACAAGCTAAAAAATATAATTCCTTGTAACTCGCTTTTCCATTAAATATTAAATGAACTAGTGAATTATATGATGTATGCTTTCATCTTGTGTTGTTCTTTCAGGCGTAAAATAAAACCCGAATATGGTTATTTTATGTTAATTAAGTATACATAAAATTATCCTTCTATAAGAGATGGCAACTTGTAACCTCGTTTGCGCTCCAGATTTGCCTAACCTTTTCCCTGTAAAAATACTCTTTCGCGGACTGCATGTTTATCGTTATATATTTTTTGAGAGACTGTTGTTACTATTCGTATTATGCAATATAATTGATTGTTTCTAGTTTACCTGTATGCATCCATTAAACGCACGCATGAAAACATGATTTTCTGATATTGAAACGTGTTTAGTTTAATACTCTCGTCATTAAATTACAACCGAATAAAAGCTTGTCATTTTCAGATACACATTTGTAAGCTACACGTGTAAAAAAAATAACGGCAGTGTTTTTATGGCATCAACTTATTTAAGAGATTTCCCATAGCAGCCATTTCTAGCCAACCAACGCCTACTGAAATGTAACGTTTCTTGCTTGGTCTGCATCTTCATTTTCACCTATCCATTTCTGCTTTCACAAGATACATGTGACATGCGGATCAAAATCCATCTGCCAGCATTTGGAGATTCATGACATCATACCCAACTCTATTTTATAATCCATTACATGGTAATCCACGAGATGGCACTTTTTACAAAAAGTTACAATCAAATTTCATTCACGTAGATTGGCTTTCTTCACTTTTCGTATCAATTCACCCCGAGTTCTCTTTCCCTTCTCGAAGTGTATATTATATTATATTTTCTAACAATGGTAGTAGTAAGCTTATCGGTAAAAATATGTACTTCACGATATCATGATAAACATGTCGAAAAACATAAAACATGAGTCCTCATCTCATTTTCAACTCTATCAATTCAATTTTTCCTCCTGCTGTGCATATCATTAGCTAGCTAACACAACAAATTCCTGACTGGCCCTGTGTCCCTGCTCCCTTCATTCATAACCACATGGCATCTAGTCTCATTTTATTTTGGGCTGCACCATTTGCGCGTCTAATGTCACATACATTTTGATAATTCGGTAGATTAGTTTCACACTCAAACTCTCCACAAAAAAAGCTACAAATGTGTCCATTTGCTGTTATTACCCTATCATCATACATTTCCACTTGAAACTACTTCACTTTCATTCTCTTTTCCGGTTGACACTTAACGACACTCGAACATTTTTGCTATTGTAACTGAACAAATTTTTGATACCTGGGGTGTATGTCCTCAGGCCTGTACCTCGAGTGAGTGTAATTTTGTATTTCAGACGAAATTCATAATTCATGAGTATATTTCTCCTCCGGGCCGAAAAAAAAATTTGCTACAAATTTTATTTTCCATGCAAAAAAGCAAGAGTAGATTTGGAAGTAAATATCATCTTGTAAGAAGATTATCGAACAAGATTACTGTCTGCTTACCTGGATTCAAATAAAAGGATTAAAAGATTGAAGATCTGGCCGGGATCTCTTACAAACATTTAGCTCACGCTTATGCCTCCTTTTTTCCTCATGACTTGATTTTTTTTACTTTGTGTGTGCGAGGAAGCATCCAGTCTTGTTCGTTTTTGTTCATGGTATGGGAGGTAGTCCGCCGACGCCGCCAACAGTTGATCAACTCCTCAGCGCTTGCTGTGAACAAAAGAAAAGGGTGAAATAATCGGAACCCTTTGTGTATCAACCCATTTTAAGTGACCTTTCTCCAGGGAAACAACAGAAAAGCGAGTAAATTTGTGTTTAACAACAAATCCAACAAAAAGATAATACGCTTAAAGCCATAAGCGATTTATGTCAATGAATTTGGGTTTTTTTTCATAGTTTGCTATAAAAAAAAGAGGGAGAGAATAATAAAAATCTGCTGCTCGTCTTGAAAAAAAACGTTTCTTTATACGTAAAAAATTTGTATCTTTAAATGAGCATTAAATCTCTTGAAGGAAGTATTTAAAAGGTTTTAACATAGGTATTTCTCTTTACGTTTTTCCTCAAAGACTTTTATACTACATCTTGGGGAAATGATGAACTTGTTTGTATCATATTGTGAGTAAATAATTCTGTATGGCATATTTACGAGGATTTTTAATACTTAAGCTTCCTATTTTTCTGAATGAAATCAGAGATCAGTCAGATTAGATCATGTATAACATCTTCATCTATTATGTGCGGCTCAATACCAAAATAACTGTCTGTCCAATTTTTTCACAACATTGAACTTCACCTTGCCCGGCTGACGTTTTTTTTGTCCTCGAGATGCTCACTCTAACGATTCAAGTGTGTAAAAAAGAGGCAACGATATGGACTTAAAGAGGATTATGGGAAGCAGTTTTATGTCCTTCTCAAAAGCAAAAATCGTTTGAAATGAAGTTTTGCGCACATACTGTTTTCCCTTGTAACGTTGTAGCTGTACACAAGGTAATTAACAAATGAGCATTTGAGCATTTTGAAAAAAATAAAATCCTTATTGTTATGAATATATTTTTTACATTATTTTGGATGGACAAAAATTGAACAGTTTATGACAGATTGGAATGCAGGAAAAGGACTTGGTTATGTTGTAATCCCGTTTAGTTCTGCTTCGTTGGCACTGGAAAAAGCCATTCTGTTGGAGGTTGTCGCAAAGCTTTCCAATTAACCATTTTTGGGAAATAAATGTTGTTGCTAATTCGCGTATAAATTAGGAAGCACACGTGGTGGTAAGCATATTCTCATGTCCCCCCAATTTGATCTAGGATGATTGCTCTTTGCTACATACTGGAGGCTTAGTTATGTTCTGTGGACCGTTGAAGAACAAGCATTTTATTGGAGGTTTTGTGGTAGATTGCCAAACAAGAATTTTAAAGTTTAAAAAATAAAGTGATCATGCTGGATATCAACAAGGGATTTATTGCAATTTGTGATCGAGCTTCACAGCACGAGATGAATATAATTTTATGGACAAGTGTGTTCCATACTCTTTCTAAAGAAGATGGCATTGTTAACAGAGAAATGCGCAAAATGATAAACTATGTTCTCTGGAGGGAGTGACTCTGTCAATAAGTCCTATTCAGTGGGGCAAAAATAAAGTGTATGATTTTTTTTCGTTGAGTCGTCAGCATTGTCAATGAGATATGAAATGAGGATGAATAAAAAAAAGTATAAATGGTGGTACTCTCTCAGCACGAAGTTTGTGGACAGACAATATGTAGCTGGATAGAGGATCTGCATTTTGTGGGATATTTAGCCAAGGCTCAGGACTTGTTTGCGGGGTAGGGGGCAAAACTACATGCGGGAATTGAAAATGCGAGAATTCATGTAAAACACTATTGACGAGTAAATAGTGTCCATCTGCTTGAAATGGAGAGAGACCGAAAAGCGATGGTTTTTTCAGGTGAGATTCGGAATCCGAAAATAACGGTGGATTCGGTAGCAAAAAAAGACACAGAGGGAAATTCTTTGATTGGGAGTGTTCAAGTGAGATGCGTTGTCATCGGGTGTTTCCTATAGTTACTGTCGGCTTAGCTTTAAACTTTTTATTAACCTGACACAAAAAAATAGCGGCAGTATGTTGTCTAAAGAAAATTTTAGTTGGACCCCATTGCAACAAACTATATCGTGATAAGTTAGGCATCGCATCAAAAAATGTTTAAAAAAAATAGTAATGAGTGCTAGGCGTTGATTTAAGGAAAGACTTTGATTTTCTTTTGTAAAGTAAAAAGCATGTCAGACAAACAGTTCATCTCGTCACAGCATAGAAGCGACCGTAAAAATACACAATTTGGTTCCAACAGCCAAATCTGCTAGCTTTTTCCAAGTCGATTCACCTCTCCCTTATTTGCTTTCAGGATTCTTTTTTTCGCATCTAGCGTTTTACAAATCACCAGGATCACCAGGATCTCGCATAC